>JBBPKN010001110.1:0-21304 GCA_038089275.1 Pulveroboletus cf. rosaemariae | reverse complement strand
AACTGTAACACTTGCTCAAGACTACATTACTAGTCAAGGGTGCTTATTGCTGAAGAACATTTTTTAATAAAGAAAGAATACTTGTGGGGACATGAGTAACAGCTGAAAGATTTTATTTTTGAAGCAGTACTTGGATTCGAGGATGATAAATTTGATAGACAATCATTCCAAAGGAGATTTGATCAATTTAACAAACAGACTAGGAAGGATTTTATGGAGAAAAGAGGCAGAGATAGGAAGATTGCCACATCAGATAGGCTTTGTTCACTCCATCCTTCCTCATTATTAAAAACCATTTCTTGACTCCCAAAGACAGTAGCCCAACCTGTCAAACTTTGACCTATATGCTAGCTCATCAAATGAACCAGAGTCTGTCAAACTTGGTTCAATCCTCTTGCAGCAACTGAACATTCCAGATCTGGTCCCTCAACTGAGGTATACTCCTACCCCATACTCCAGGCCCCAGTGCCCCTCCTGGCAATTGATCCCTACTATAAGTGGAAACAATACAACTTCAGAAATTGGAGACTTGATTTGAAATGCAACAACTTGATGCATTGACCTAAAACACCTAATCTCTTGGTGTGTGCTGATTACTAGATTCTGAGTGAAGCTTTTAGACTAGTGGCTTTGAACTAGGCAAAAGAGATAGAGAAGTAAGAGCCAAGAGGAAACAAGAACATAAAAGGTTCAAGTGCACAAGACTGGAAAAACCCAGGCTTGAGCTGACCTCCTTATATATTGCTACAGTATGCACACAGACCATGTAACTGATACTGGCCCTAAAGTATGATATAGCAATTCATCCAATAGCATAAAAGGAGCAGGGACCTAGAAATACATGAGGCAAACATGAGGAGTGACATTATAGTCTAGATTGCTCTAGACTTGTGCCATATGAAGATGTGAAGGGTGAAAATGTGAAATGGTGAAAATGTGAAGAAGTGAAAAGGTGAAGAAGTGAAAGGGTCATGTGATGTGACAATGTGAAGAGTTGTAATAGTAAGAAGATAAGTCCAAAAAGAGTAAAATTGAAAAAGTGCATTATAATATGATCTGGTTACTAATCAAAGAGTTTTCCAAGATGGGAAAACAGAAGAAAATAGCAGATCCTGGGAAATAGGGTGGTGAGAAGAAGAAGTGGAGGAAATGGTTCATCTCCTTACAGATATGGACTGACAAACAAAGGTGGAAAAGCAACAAGGAGTTAACAGCTGCAGTGCTATCAAGATTGGAAGAGAGAGTGGAAGGATTTGCATAACTAACCTTGTGTTACAGTCCTCAATGTTAGACTTGGTATTGTTATGCTAGGCCTGGGTAGGGACAGGCATAGACCTTGCTGTGAATGAAGAGGATAAAGCAAACCAAAGATAAGCTTCAAGACAAGTGAAAGGCAATAAACGAAGTGTTGTGCCTTAGAAGTATCAGCTACACTCCCAGGGGTGTGCCAAGATCAGACGCTGATGATCCTCTGGATAAGTGCCAGGACACAAGCAGTGGATTCCTAGTACATAGGTACAAGGAGCAGTGGAGATGCAAGGACTGTGAGGTGATCACAAGGTAGAAGTAGTGTAAAGAGAGAGAGAACAGGAAGTGCGCTACTTTATAGTACAATAAGTAAGGTTGGAGCAGAGATGTAAAGAGTAATCATGCTGATGAATGATAAGTAAGGTATCTGTGTAAAAACGGATGGAAAGTGATAGAACAATTATGAGTCAGCTGATTGAAAGATAGAAGGCCCGGGCAAAGGGCATAACAAGAGAGTGGTCTAGGCTAGGCTAGAATGTGAGAAGAGCAGAATCTATTGATAACAAACAAGCAAGAGAGCACCTAAGGTGTGTGAAGAGCAGAAACTATAACAAGAGAAAAGGAATAAGAGAAAAGAAAAGAGGAAACATAACATTACCCCCCTGCTAGGGGTGGAAGACTTGTGACACCTCAAAAGGCATTATAGGAGGGTCCAGGGGAGCCGGTGATATTAGCCCAGCCAACCTTGTCAATGACATTATCGCGAAAGTCATCGTCAGTATAATATGAAGGTGGAGGGGGTGACAGAGCTGTGGAAGGGCAGTGGTAGGAGCCCTGGGAGCAGTGGGATCTGTGAGAACAGTGAGAGGAGTGGGAGGAACTGCAGGAGGAGGTGCAGGAGGAGCTGCATGAGAAAGAAGAGGAGAATAAGACAAGTGGATCAACGACATGGCACTGAGCTGGGCAGCAAGCCTGAGTATGTCCTGGGTGCCAATGGAGGCAGTAGGGACATTGATAGGAGGAACAGTTGATGTGGATGTGACCCAGACAGTGGCAGTGAAAGCATGCTTTGCAAAAGCAAGGGTGAGAAGGGGGGAGATAACCATCACCATGAAGGCTGGTCCACCAGGCTTCAGCATGTTCAAGTGCAGCAAGTTCATCATCATCAAGAGGAGAGGAGGAGGCTGAAGGAGTAGTAGGGGTGTAGCCCCTGGCAGTGGCTAACTCACACATATAGCAATCCAAGTCTATGAGGAACTTGCCCATATGCATCTGGTATGCGAGAATCTCGATGTTGGACAGTAGTTCATGGTGAATAGATGTGATGAGGGCCTGCATGAGAGAGACCTGAGTGTGAGGGATACAGGCAAGGGCAGAAGCCAAGAGAGGGAGATGAAGAAGTTGCATATAAATCTGGTAGATGAGCCAGAGTGGGAAGAACATATTGAGGTGGGACCCAATGGGGATGGCGAGGCAAGAGTCCATGATGTACGTCATGACCTGGTGTGAATAATTGGTGGAGGGGGTACCCTGACAAAGGGTGTGCATGGAGAGTGGGAGATCAACACTGAGAATGCCAGTGGATCTGGTGTCAATAGCTGGAGAGGGAATGGGGATGGATGTGATGATGGTAATAGCAGGGGGCGAGGCCACAAAATCCTCTGAATGAAGTTCAGGGGCAAGAGAAGATAATGGGGATGAAAAAGTGTCAGTAAGTGAAGAAGGAGAAGAGATGAGTGAAGGCTCATCAGGGATATCTACAATAGGAAGTTGGGACATGGACAGCAGTGGCGTGTTAAGAGGAGTGTTGCAAGAACAGAATCCTTGGTTGACAGTGAAAGTCATTGTTGTTTTGAGCAGCAAGTGGTTTTCTTGGTGGAGTAAGAAGAAAGAGAAGCAGATGGGGGGAAGTGGCAAGGGTGAAGGAGTTTATACTCATCCAGAGTGAACTTGGAATGTTTCAAGTTTCTTTCCGGTTCCCAGGAGTTGTCTTCTGCTGAGTACCCTTTCCATCAGATCAGGAATTGGCAGTTATCCAGGGGACCTTGATGTTTTAATATCTGCTCCAATTTATATTTCTCCTCACCTTCTATAAGATTCAGGGGAGGAGTGGGGAAGTTTTTTCCATGAATGTTATTTTCATGATAGGGCAATAACAGTGACACATGGAAAACAGGATGGATCTTCCATGTGGATGGGAGGCAAAGGTGATAGGTGATAGGGGAAAGGACTTCCATAATGGTAAAGGGTCCTTCCCTTTTGGAAGAGAGTTTTGGATGAACAATAGCCTGTTTTAAATTGCAGGCTTCTAACCACACCTTATCTTCCTTGGCAAATGAGGAGAAGGTGGAGTGGATATGGGATGCCATAGTTTGGCAGGCTAGATTATGGGCTGCAAGTGCTTCATCATGAGCAGCAAGGAGTGTCTTAGTGTGGTCAGCAACAGCAGGCATCAGTGATTTGTCAATTATAGAAGGAAGGGCACAGAGTTCATATTCCATCATGAGATAAAATGGAGATTGCCCTGTGATGGAGTGGGGGTGACAATTGTGGACAAATTTGGCATGGGTAATGGAGTCAGCCCATCTGGTGGGATTGGAACCACAGTAGATGTGGATGTATATCTTAATTTCCTGGTTAACTTGTTCAATTTCACCATCAGATTGAGGATGATAAGCAGTGGAAAGGGATAAATTGTACTCAAGGAGTTTTCCAAGCTCCTTAGCAAAGGCTGAGGTGAACTGAGGGCCTTGATCAGAGATGATCTTGTCGTAAAGACCATATTGAAGGTAAACTTTGTGGAAAAAGAGGGTGGCAATACCCTTGGCAGTGACAGATTTCTTGATAGGGCAAAGAATTACCCCCTTTGTAAGCCTGTGGTCAACCATGACCAGCAAGGCATCAAAGTCTGAGGATGGAGGGAGGTCAGTGATCAGATCACAGAAGATCTGTTGGAAGGGACAGGTGGTGGTGGAGTGGATGGGAGAGAGAGTGGAGTGAGAGGGATGAGTGTTTGCCTTGTTTTGTTGGCAAACAGGGCAACCAGCAACATAGTTGCAGACAAAGGAGGCAAGACCAGGTCACCAGAACTCAGCAGAGACAAGTTGGCAGGTTTTGAGATAACTGGGGTGGCCAGCAGAGGGGTGGTCATGACAGCACTGGAGAATGATGCGATGGAGATTAATGGAGGAAGGAATAAAAACATGGTTGCAGTAAGTAAGCAACCCATCGATCTCCTTCCAGTCAGAGGTATGGGACTGCAAGAATTTTTTGGCAGCGGAGGCATTCTGTTTCTGTAGGATGGAGAGGCGAAGAGAGTTACCTTGTTGATGTGCTTTAATGTGGGTGGAGAGGTTAGCATTGATAAGGTTAACAAAAAGTTCAGATAAAAAGAGAGTAACTTCCTAATTATTCTGGGAAGTGTCAGGGCAAAGATCAGGGTGGTGGGAGAGGGTATCTGGCCTGGCAAGGGAAGTACCAGCAACATGAGAAAGTTACAGGTCAAAGTTAGCAATATCAAGAAGCCAGCGAGCTTGTCATTAATTGAGTTTCTGAGGGGATTTGAAATAAGTCAGGTTTTTATGGTCAGTAAAAACCTGAACAGGAGTGGATGAGCCAAGGAGGTATTGCCTCCAGGCTTTGAGGGCGCAGATGACCACGAGGAGTTCTCGATCATAGATGTTGTAATTCTGCTCAGCAGTGGAAAATGTCTGAGAGAGATATGAACAGGGGTGCCAGTTCCCATTTGCATCAGTTTGGAGAAGAATGCTGCCAGATGCATAGGCAGAAGTATCAGTGGCAATGGCAAAGGGACAGGCAAGATCTGGCATTTGCAATACCAGCTGGGAGAGGAAGATAGCCTTGAGGGAGTTGAAGGCTTTCTGGGCAGTGGGGGATGAGAACCATGCCATGGATTTCTTGGTCAGGTTGAGGAGAGGACAGGTGATAGTGGAGTAATTAGGGATAAATCGCCTGTAAAAGTTAGCAAAGCCAAGGAAAGAATGAATGTTTTTGACTTTAGAAGGAGTGGATCACTGGGAGATGCCAGTGAGTTTAATGGGGTCCATGGCTAGCTCGCCAGGACAAACAATCATCCCAAGATATTCAACTTGGGGAACAGCAAAGGTGCATTTCTCCAGTTTGAGGTGGAGATCAAGTTCTGTTATCCATTGGAGGACACAGGCAGTGTGTTCCTGATGAGTGTCAGCATCAGGGGAAGAGATAAGGAGGTCATCCATGTAGATGATGAGCCATCCCTTGGCAATCATATCACAGAACAAATCATTCATGAATCACTGGAAAGTAGCAGGTGAGTTCTTTAAACCAAAGAACATCACTGTGGGTTCAAAAAGCCCCTTATGGGTAATGAAGGTGGCTTTCCATTGATGTCTGTCTCTAATACAGATGTTGTTATAGCCCTAGCGAATGTCAAACTTAGTGAAAAGCTAAGCATTGTGGAGCTTGTCAATGAGGTTGGAGATAAGAGAAAGAGGGTAGGCATTATGAATGGTGTGCTCATTAAGATACCTATAATCTTGGCAGGGGCAGAGTTTGCCATCCTTTTTCTTGACAAAGAAGAAGAATGACACTTGAGGGGACTTGGAGGGACAGATCTTCCTGGCTTGAAGGTTCTCTTCAAGGAAAGCTTTCATGGCCTGTTGCTTAGGGGAGGATAAGGGATAAACCTTACCAATCTTCAGAACAAATGTATTCTTCAGATTTATCTCATGATCATATGGGCAAGAGGGTAGAAGATGGTCAAGGGTTTTCAGGGTGTTGGAGAATACTGATGCATACTGAGAATATTTGGGGGGAAGAGTTGTCTTGGGTTTGGCCTTTTTGGCCTCAATAGCAAGCTCGATGAATGTGGTGAGCTGAGTGACAGTGATTTCTGGAAGATAAGAGGAGCAGCAATCGAGAATCCTGCTGGAGTGGTGTTCGTAGAGTGATTTATTAATAGATTGTTCAGGGGTGACATAGTCCAAGTAGTGGACCAAGAGTTCATTGTGAGGAATGATGATATCTTCAAGGAGTCCATCAAATCATGGTTTATGGACAGAATTGATACAATAGGTAACATCGTCGGAGAGGAGGTCTGGAATGAGAAGCGTGTTTGTCATCCAGTCAATAGTGGGGTTTGTGGTCCAAAGCCATGGATGTCCAAGAATGATGTTCTTTTTTCCACATGCAATGACATAGCAGGAAACTGGGAGAATGGACTGTTCAAAGCACAAAAGGAGGTCACAAGTTTGGGTGATCTTGCCTTTCTTGTTCTCAGAGTGGTCAACATTCTGAATAATGATTGGTTCATTGAGCTTCTTAGTGGGGAACTGGTTCTTCTTGATAAAGTCCCAGTCGATGCAATTGATTTGTGCTCTGCTATTGACAAAAGCATGGGTTGCTATGACTTTCTTGACATGAGTAGAGGGGAAAACTTGAATCACAATCTTCATAGATTTTTTGAAAGTGGATACAAGTACAGGTGCACAAGAGAAGGAGGGAGTACCTTGCATAGGGGAGGTACTCTGTTTTAAAAACCCTGCCTTTCCATCTTCTTCTTTCATTCTTTTTTCATAACTACTCTTGCCACCCTATCATCTGATTCATTATCACTAACCTCTTCAATCTTCGTTGTTGGTTCTTCAGCAGAAACCTTCTTGACATGAGGAGTTTCCTTGGTAATAATGGGGGAGAAAGAAGAAGTGGGGAAATTCAGGCAGGCGGTATTGATATGACCAGGTTTCCAGTATCTGAAATAAAGTTTATTCTTGATGCAGAAGGCTCTACCTGCTTTAGTCAGGCATCCTTTCTTTACAGCATCAACATTCATTGCATTCAGATCTTTCTCCAGTCTGAACGAGGTAGAGGGGGGTGTGGGAGTCCAGGCAAATGTGTGAGGATTTTTTCACTGTTGTTCTATAAAGCAGGCATGCTTCATAGTTCCTTGGAAGTGAGCGGCCTTAGTATACCACTCAGCGATAGTAGAGGGAATTGTATCCAGGTTGTGAATGCGACATGAGAGGTAGGACGCAAGTCCTGTTTCAAAGTATCCGATAAGGACATTGTCATCAGTGATTTTAGTGGTGATGACATGGTTCTGAAACTCAGTGGTATATTCAGCCAGGGAAGGCATCCATTCACCTTTCTTTCCCTGCTTTATTTGGGTGTTTGCCAACCAATAAATGGTGGCATTAACCATGTCCTGTTGTTGGAAAACTTTCAGGAACTTGGAGGTGAAATGGGGAAACATTCCCATGGTAATGGTCATTCTGGAGATGCACTTCTTCTGGTATGTTGCAGCCCACAACAGTGCTGGCCCTTTTGTCATAAATGAAAGGGCAAATGCAATCTTCTTCTTATCTGAGTTGTAGACTGTGCTGTTAATGAAGAGATAGAACTGGACTGTGTCTAGCCAGTTCTTAGCCTTGGATTGATTGCCATCAAAGTGCTCAGGGGCACCAAGATGAAGTTCTGTAGGCTTGGTGGTGGAAGTGGAGGAGCCAGACATAGTAATGAATGGGAAGGGGTGAGGTTAAGAAAGGGTAAATGCAGGTCAGTGTCAGACTGGAGTAGGGGATGGTGGTATCTGGGCTCAGGGGATCTGCAAGGAAGAAGAGAGTTCATGAGCAAGGTCACAGTCTTCTCATACTTCTTCTTGAGAGGGGACAAGGATATCTGCAAGCACATCTTCTGGTGTGAAAGGGCGGTCCGGAGGAGAGGGGTTCTTGGGTTCCGAAGTGGATTCGAGAGGGTCTGAGGTAGAGGCATGAGGCTCACCCCAGAGAGAGTCAAATAGCAAAGGTTGTTTGGGTGGAATGGTGGAAGCAGACTAGAGCAATGCTAGCTGCAAGTAGAACATACTACTTCTTTTGTTATGCTAGGCCTGGGTAGGGACAGGCATAGACCTTGCTGTGGATGAAGAGGATGAAGCAAACCAAAGATAAGCTTCAAGATGAGTGAAAGGCAACAAACAAAGTGTTGTGCCTTAGAAGTACCAGCTACACTCCCAGGGGTGTGCCAAGATCAGATGCTGATGATCCTCTGGATAAGTGCCAGGACACAAGCAGTGGATTTCTAGTACGTAGATACAAGAAGCAGTGGAGATGCAAGGACTATGAGGTGATTACAAGATAGAAGTAGTGTAAAGAGAGAGAGAACAGGAAGTGTGCTACTTTATAGTACAATAAGTAAGGTTGGAGCAGAGATGTAAAGAGTAATCATGCTGACGAATGATAAGTAAGGTATCCATGTAGAAACAGATGGAAAGTGATAGAATGATTATGAGTCAGTTGATTAAAAGATAGAAGGCCTGGGCAAAGGGCATAACAAGAGAGCAGAATCTATTGATGACAAACAAGCAAGAGAGCACCTAAGGTGTGTGAAGAGCAGAAGCTATGACAAGAGAAAAGAAATAAGAGAAAAGAAAATGTAACAGGTATGAGGAGAGGATAAACCCTAAACATGGTGACCTTGGGGTTGTGCCAATGTTGATGTTGGTATAGATAGAAGAATAAAGGGTAAATGGTAGATGCCTGACCCTAGATATAGTGCAGGACTTTGAAGAGGAGGGAATACTCAGGGTAGCTAGGCCTAAAGAGCAAAGTCCAAACACTAGCTTGTCTATTGAAATGCCTAGATGGCTAAACAAACAAAGTGCTCAAAGTTGGGGAGCTAAGAGCTACATAAGTGGCCTATTTATACTATCTAGGGTGGTACACAGACCACCAAGTGTGTCTGGGATAAATACTAATATGGGAATTGGGCATAGGGTGAGGGTAAAGGGTATAACTAAGTAGCCATGCATATCAAGGGACTAAATGGAAGAGAAGTAATGAAATGGAAGGGAAGACTGCAGGGTTGACAGATATGAAAACAGCATCTTAGCCTTAAGGCTGAGGAGATTCCATCTGGATCTCTGCCATAGATCAGATCCAAGATCAGATGTTATCTAGATCCAATTGGAAGATACCATCATCTGAGATTACTGCTAATCCTATGCTAACTCTTTAGTTAAAGTATATTCTGATAAAGACTAACCATAGCCTAGGGTTTGGCTCAATATGGCATAGAAGTCTCATGGTCATGTGCTTGTCATGTGACTCTTGTACATCTGAACTGTTCATTTGTAATACCTTGGAAAGGTATAGAAATGCAGAGGATGAGTATAGATTGGCAGCAGATGGAAGCAGGAAGAAAGTAGGACTGGCAGCATGGCCAGATTTTGAAGGAATAGCAGTGAAACTCCACAACTATTTCCATATCGATGAACTCACTCATGAGTCTTTGAAAAAACTAGAAGGCTTATGACATACTACATCTATCGATGAGTATCTACAAGACTTTGAGGTTCTTTGTTGAGAAGCTGATATCAGTGATGACCATGCATTGAAGCTGATGAGAAAACAAGTGCAGTATAGGATCTACCAACAAGCCTGTATGCAAGAGATCAAAAAGAATTATATCCTTTTTATAGAACAATGCAGAGATATAGGACAATCATTTGAAAGAATGAACATTGAATGACCAGTGCCTCATTTCACTCCTTGATACCAATTCCCTTACTATCCCCCATCAAACCAATATCAACCTCCTTATATTCCTTCTCAACTGAATCAACCTTGCTTTACAGCAACAGGCACTCAATCTGGGCATGGTACATCCATGGAAATAGACTGACAAGTGGCTATGCAAGTCCACACTTGTTTCAAGTGTGGAAAACCAGGGCACATGGCAAGAGATTGCTGTGGGGAGTTTAATCCAGCAGCACTGTGGCCCTCAAACAATTTTGGCAAAGGTTTCCAGCCTCAGGGACAACAGCAGAGGCAACAAGGCACACAGGCACAGTATGTTCAGCCTGTTAGATTTTCAGAATTTACCCTGCCAGATGCAAACAAATGGCAAATGGCAGAACCGGTTTCATTGGGACCAGTTTACAATATGGCAGATGCTGCTAGATTCCAGGAGATTCCTGCAGTGTCTTGGGGAAGTATGGATGAAGCCCAAGCTTATTTCCAGGATGTTTTTGAAACAGAGTGGATGCAAAAGGAAGTAGCAGGAAAAGTCTGAGGGATTCTATTAGGCTAGAAATGAAAATCCCAGTATGCAATTCATTTTCTTTATCTTCTTTCAATATTCATAAAATGAAGTGGAATAAAGTTGTTTCTTCCATAATGGTGTCTCAATCAAGTGTGGCCCTGGAATTAGAGTGCTTAATTCTGTCTAATAATATTAATGGACATTTATTTGCAATAGGAAGTGAAGAATGAAAAGATCTAGCCAAGTTATTTAATCACAAGGAATGAGATGAACTTGGTGTAAGTGTAAAGATTGATGGTAAAGTCAGGGGAAAAAATGGTTTGAAAATGGAGTCATGTGGATTAACCTTTGCAATAGTGGATTCAGGAGCATTGGTCACATTCATTGACCAGAAATTTGTGTGAAAACATGGCTTGTATGAAAAGGATATGCCTAAACCTTTAACAGTGCATAATGCAGATGGAACTGAGGGTAACATTGGAAAAATAGCTCACTATGTTATTATTTATATAGCCATCAAAGGAAAAAAATGGGAAGTGGCACAGAGAACACATTAATGCTTATGTGTCATTTTTAGAAACTCTTGATCTTCTTATAGGATATGATTGGTTTGCAAGACACAATCTGGAAATAGATTGGGTCAAGAAAACTATTGATTTTCCTAGGTGTTCAGCAGATTGTGAAACTCATCTGTTGTTACAATGAGTTACTGAAGAAGAAGAATCCCAATTAAAGAAAGAAGTACTGAAGGAATTATGGGAATTTATTCCAGTATTTTCACAGCATGAATCAGAATGCATGCCAACCAGAAAACCTTGGAATCATGCAGTGGAGTTAAAAGAGAACTTCATACCAAAGAAAGGTCATATTATTCCGCTTTTAAATGAAGAAATGAAGAAAGTATGAGAATTCATTGACAAGGAGATGAAAAAAGATTACATTAGATCCTTCAAGTCACCTCAAATGTCACCTGTTTTCTTTATCAGCAAGAAAGATGGTGGAAAATGAATGGTAATCAATTATAGGTATCTAAACAATTATACCATTAAAAACAATTATTTTCTACCCTTGATATTGACATTGATTGATAGGCTAAATGGTGCTGATATGTTCACCACCTTAGATCTTAGATGGGGATACAATAACATTCATATGAAAGAAGGCGATGAATGGAAAAGAGCATTTACAATGCCAATTGGGGCTTTTGAGCCTCTGGTAATGTATTTTGGGATGTGCAACTCCCCAAGTACATTTCAAGCCATGGTTAATGATATTTTCCATGATATGTGGGAATACATGGTAATCTATATTGATGATATCATGATTTTCACTAGAAACAAGAATCAAAACCAGCATTTAGAAATTGTTCCAGAGATTTTAGGTCATTTTCATGACCATGACCTTTTTTTAAAGCCATCAAAGTGTCATTTCACCTAGGAACAAGTTGATTACTTGGGCATGGTTGTATCTAAAAATGGAATACAGATGCAACTAAATAACACCAGTGCTGTTTGAAATTGGCCTATATCAAGAACTGTTAAACAGATTCAAGTCTTTCTAGGATTAGCCAATTATTATTGAAGATTTATTTCAAACTTCGCTAATATTGCAAGACCCCTCAATTCCCTCACAAGAAAAGACATCAAGTTTAAATGGACATTGGCATGCATGGCAGCCTTTGTTCATTTAAAAGATATCCTTACCTCTGAATCACTTTTGTGTCATCCTGATTCCACCAAACCCATTCACCTCAAAACAGATGCTTCAGATGTCACCATTGGAGCAGTCTTATCTTATCAACACAAAGATGGTCTTTGGTGACCTGCAGCCTATATTTCTCATTCTTTGAATCCTGCAGAATTAAACTACCCAATTTATGACAAAGAATTACTTGCTGTTATTTGTGCTCTTTGCAATTGGTGACATTATTTAATTGGAAGAGACTCCTTTGAGATCTGGACAGATCACAAAAACTTGGAGTATTGGAAAAAACCACAAGATCTGTCTCCTTGGCAAGCTAGTGTCATATTCCGGACCTCCAACCTGAATTCCAACCCCATTCCAACCCGGCTTACAATTGGTCTTCATACCTAGTAAGCCACTCCGGCCCTCTGACTCCCCTCCAGGCAACTCCAGCCCTCTGTCACCATTCCAGTCTCTCCCAGTTACACATGTACACTTCCCACCCCTTAGCATTATATGCTTTCCCAGGCTTCTGCCCCCTCTCTGCCCCATTCTGCTTCCAGTCTATCTCTGCTCCAGTTAAATACTACCCTAGTTCCCCTTTGTCATCTCTGGACCATCTTGATATAACTCCATTACTATTCCTGGTCAGCTACCATTACCATCATTGTTACTATTCCTGTTTCATTCCTGTTCCTTGCTCTTTCCTGTTTCATCCTGTCACCCTTCAGTTTCAGTCTGACATGATTGAACATTGTCTTCCTGATATCTCCATTTGTTTCCTAGATATCTAGACATCTGCTTTGCTTCTGAGTTTGCACCTGTCTTATTTCATTACACTTCTAGATAGTTCTGCCTCTCTGAGGTATAAGTACTGTAGTTCTGTATCTTGTACCTTAGTATGAATATCAACAAAAACACCAGAAAATCCTCTTGTCATTGCTCTCACTCTGCTTGAGCCCTTGGACTCACTCTGATCCTCTGGGTTACTCCAGAGTACCTCCAAGGCTACATGATATTCTCAAAGGAGTTGTAAAGCCTCACCTCCATGACTAGGCTTGACTCTCCTTGTCCTGCCTGTCCCTTCTGTTGAGCATAGAGACAGCCTTATCACTTACCCCAACATTTATGTAAATTGGAACAATGGAGAAGTGCAAGGGCATACCCCATAAGGTGAAGCTGAGTCCCATTTGACCATTGAAACCCTTCCTAGATTTCCCCAGAACTCTCTGGAGCACCCTGGAGTTCTGATCTTCCTCTAGCATCAAGGGTTTCATTTAAAAAAGAGAAACTGGTTAAAAGTATACTCATCTTGGTATAGGTTCTTTTTAGTGGGATGGAAAGTTTTAACAGCTAGATGGCAAGCTATGTTGGCAGAATTTAACTTTAAAATGTGTTACAAACTGGATCCTACAAACAGAAGAGCAGATGCTTTATCCTGAAGACAGGATTATTTTGAAAATAAACTGGAACCAAATAAACAAATCATTATGCTCCCTCCTTATATTTTTCAACATGTTATTTCTCTTTCCTCTTTTTTTTTTCTCTCAAGTACAACAAGCATCAGTGGACTTACACCTTTCCTTCAACTGGTATTATAGTTCAGAAAACCATATCTATTTAAACAAATGAAAACAAATATTCATTTCAGAAGAATTATAAATAGAAGCTCTTAATCTTTTCCATTCATCTCCATTGGGCAGTCATGCAGGACAAAACTGTACCAAGCAACTTTTATCTTGATATTATTATTGGCCAGGTCTCAATAAAGATGTTGCATCTTTTGTTTCACATTGTTCAATGTGCACTATATCCAAGGGATCTAAAGCTGTTATTCCAATCTGTCCTCTGCCTATAGCTTCATCTCCATGGGAAGACATTTCTGTTGATTTTATTACTGGACTTCTGACATCAAAAGGTTTTGATACTATCATGGTGGTAGTTGATTGATTTTCAAAAGAAGTTGTTTTTATTCCATGCTATCTTCACTTTCTTCTTTTTACATTGCAGAATTATTTAGAGACCATGTCTGGTCTAGACATGGACTTCCTTCTTCTATTGTCTCAGATTGCAGCCCTCAATTTGTCTTGGAATTCATGAAATAGCTCAATGAGATTCTTCAGATAAAGCAAAAGATCTCTATAGCCTATCATCTGCATACAGATGGTCAAACAGAGTGCATCAATCAGGAACTAGAGCAATATTTATGTAACTTTATTGCGAAAAGACAAGAATCTTGGGCAGATTGGATCAAAATCACAGAATACCATCATAACAACTCCTATTTGACATCCACTCAGACATCTCCCTTTGAAATTACAAAAACATATTATCCCCATTTGGATTTCAAAGCTCCATCTGTGATAAATTCTTCATCCCATTTTCTACAAAATATGTCTAAATCATTCAAGGAAGTAAAAAAAGCATTGAAGGAAACTAAGATTTGAATAAAAAAGCAGAATACAAGAAACCTCCCTCAGTATCAGAAAGGTCAACAAGTTCTGCTATCCACAAAGAACCTCATGCTTCCATATCCTTTCAAGAAGTTATTTAAGAAATAAATTGGCCCTTTCATGGTTATAGAAGTTATTCTCCATGCAGTTTATCTCAAACTGCCTTCTACAATGCGAATTTATCCAACTGTCAATATATCATGCATTAAACCATATTTGCCATCTCTTAAAGGACAAGACATTCTCACTTCCAATCTCATAATTATTACAGAGGAAGGCCATGAAGAATATGAGGTTGACCATATTGTTGACTCTCATATTAAGGGTGGAAAATTGGAATATCTAGTTCATTGGACAGGCTATGGAGAGTCAGATCATACTTGGCAAACAAAAGACAATCTTACAAATTCTCCTGATTTTATTGAAGAATTCCACAAGCTTCATCCATTAGCACCTCATTATTTATTCACCATGGACCTTTCTTTGTTTCAAGCTCTGTTCAAACCATATGAAAATCATACAGAAGCTGTATCATTAGCTGTGTCTCATCTGAAGTCTAAGACCTAAAAAGGGGGTAGTGTTATAGTTCGCATTTTTCATTTTTTCAATCACATGACTTTATCTTATCTTTCCATGTGGTTATCTAATCTTTAATCTTATCAGGTCATATGACAGGTCACATGACTGGTCTAGACCCAGGGCATAGGGTTAGCCTCATGCCTTACACCTGTTCTTAATCTTTATCCTTCTTCTATTTCAGAGGCATTGCTCCCTTTCAGCCATTGGCTATTCTCATGATGTCTTCATTTCCATTTGATGGTGCCTCAGGGTCTGTGGGAATATTCCCATCAGGGTCTTGGTCCATGCACCTTTCTGTATAGTATAAATACTGTAGTCTTAGCATGTCTCAAGCCCCAGTTTTGAGCATTTGTATCTTACTGCAAGTGGCCTCACTAGGGCTCCTATATCTACTCTTGCTTTACTCTCATTACACTGACACCAATATTGATAAGCCCTTGATTAGGGTTAGAACTCATCACTGACAACATTAACATTGTCAACCATAACAGTATTGTTCTAACTTGTGGTTTATCCTTTCTGTTTGATCATCTGTTTGTGGATGAAAAGAGGTAGAAAGTTTTTGATGAATGCCAAGGGAGTGGCACAACTCTTGTGTAAATGCTGATGTAAACTGTGGTCCTTGATCTGAAACAATAGAAGAAGAAAGTCCATGATGACACCATATGTGATCTCTAAATAATGCAGCTAAATCAGCAGAGAAAGTAGTTGTGAAACATGGAATGAAAACTACTTTCTTTGAAAATCTGTCAACTACCACTAGGATAGCATCAAAACCTTTAGACTTAGAAAGTCCCATTATAAAGTCAGTAGAAATATCTGTCCATGGTTTAGAAGGAATAGGTAAAGGTAAAAGTTTGCCTGCAGGTACTTTTTGCAAACCCTTCATGAGGGTGCACACTTGACAGGTCTTGATATAATTTATAGTATCTTGTGCCTGATTTGGCCAATAAAAGAAACATTTTAATAAGTGTAGAGTTCTTCTTTGTCCTCCATGTTCTGCAATAGGGGAATCATGACATAACTTTAAAGCATCCATTCTTAATTCTTTTGATATGAAAATTGTGTTAGTTTCTTGATGTGTTAAATATCCTTTATCTGCATTATAACACAGCCCAGGCATATTATCTTCAAGAAGAGGCCTGGTAGCTGCAATGATATCTGTTACAATTCCTCTTTTCTTTCTCCTTTTTCTTTTCACCTTGTCCTAGCTTCTGCTCTTCTTGCACCTTTGGTGCTCTCTTGTTCACTTGTCTCTATAGATTCCACTCTTCTCATGCTCTAGCCTAGCCTAGACCACTCTCTTGTTATGCCCTTTGCCCAGGCCTTCTATCTATCATCAGCTGACTCATAATTATTCCATCTCTTTCCATTCATTTCCACACAGATACCTTACTCATCATTCATCAGCATGATTACTCATTCTATCTCCACTTCAACTCTATTAACTGTATTATAAAGTAGCATACTTCCTGTCTTCTCTTCTTCACACTACTTCTACCTTGTGATTACTTCACAGTTCTCACATCTCCACTACTCCTTGTACCTATATATCTGGAATCCACTGTTTGTGTCCTGGCACTTAACCAGAGAATCATTAGCATCTGATCTTGGCACATCCCTGGGAGTGTAGCTGGTACCACTAAGACACAACACTTCATTTATTGCCTTCCACTCATCTTAAAGCTTACCTTTGATTCACTTCATTCCTTTCACCCACAGCAAGGTCTACGTCTGTCCCTACCTGAGCCTAGCATAACAACATCCAATAGGAAGGTGTTCATGAGAAACAAGCCATAGGAGGGAAGGGAGGGGAAAAAGGCAGGGGAAAAAACCACAACTTGTTTATTGGGCTCATCCAGAATGGTGCCATGATCAAAGTGATGAGAGAGGACATCTGCTCAGCCATTGGAAGTTTCCAGTTTATAAATGATATTAAATCAATACTCCATAAGAAGTTCAACCCAATAAGCTTGCCAAGAGGAGAGATCTTGTGGCTTTCTCCAATGTTCCAATGCTTGGTGATCAGTCCAGATTTCAAAATCTGAACAATCAATAAGTAAATGGCACCATTTTTTTAATGCTCTGATGACAGCCAGCAGTTCCTTGTTATAAATAGGATAATTCTTTTTGGCTGGGGCAAGGGAGTGGGATAGATAAGCCACTGGGCACCATTGGCCATCAACCAGATAGGAGAGAACTGCCCCAGTAGCTATGTCAGAAGCATCTGTTTTCACCCTGACAGGCTTTGAGGAATCTGAATAAACTAAAAAGGGAGCTGTGCTCATAATATTCTTTAGTGTAACAAAGGCCTTTTGTTGAGGCCCATCCCAAGAGAAAACCTTATCTTTTCAAGTTAAATCATTAAGTGGTCTAGCAATGTCAGCAAAACCTTGAATAAACCATTGATAATAGTTAGCCAAACCCAAAAAGGCTTGAATATGTTTAAGGGTGTGGGGTTGAGGCCAATCCTGTATTGCCTGGACCTTGTTCATTTGCATCTCGACCCCATCTTTAGAAATGACCATTCCTAGATAATTCACTTTTTCTTGCATAAAGTGGCATTTAGAGGGTTTGAGAAACAAATCATGCTCTTGAAGTCACTGGAAAACTTGTGCAACTAGTTGTGCATGTGCCTGTTTAGATTTGTTTTTTTGTAAAAATAATAATATCATTAATATAAACTATCACAAATCCCCAAAAATCATGAAAAATATCATTAATCATTGTTTGGAATGTGCCAGGGCTATTGCACATGCCAAAATACATTACCAGGGGTTCATAAGCCCCTATAGGCATGGTGAATGCCCCTTTTCATTTGTCGCCTTGACAGAGTCTGATATTGTTATACCCCCATTGTAGATCTAGAGTAGTGAACAAATCTGATCTCTTTAGCTGATCAATAAGAGTGGAAATGAGAGGAAGTGGATATGAATTCTTGATGGTCCACTCATTCAAATACCTATAATCAATGACCATCCATTTTCCACCATCTTTTTTGCCAATAAAGAAGACCAGTGAGGTCTGAGGTGACTTGGAGGGTCTAATGTATCCTTTTGCTGTTTCCTTGTTAATAAATTCCTGAACCTCTGTCATTTCAGTATCAGATAAGGGAATTACTCTTCCTTTTTTCAGTATGAATCCTTCTTTTAGATCTACCACATGATCCCATGGTTTTCTGGTTGGCATTCTTTTTGATTTCTTCTGAGAGAAAGTATTCAGATACATATGAAATTCCTTAGGTATCTGATCTGCCAAATCAATGTTGTGATCTGTTGAAGTTGCATAGCTTTTTGAATTAGAATTTTTTTCTTTTTCCAATCTATAATGGGGTTATTCTTTTTAAACCAGTTATACCCAATAATTAGAATCATTTTGCCTAAAGTGGATACTAGAGCTGGAATTACATCCTCTTAACATTGCTCATTAGCATCCATAAAGCTTATTTGAAGAAGTACTTTGTTTTGAATTACTCCTCCTAGTCCTTTTGTTTTATCAGCATTGTACATTTCTACCTTTTGTTCCAGGGAATTTCTGTTAATTTATTTTTTCTTACAAAGTTAGCATCCACGAATGTTACCACTGCTTCTGAATCCAGGAGTGCATGAACTATCCCACATTTATTCCATTGTTCATTTTGTATTCCTTTTACCTGTGTTTCCAATAAAAATTCATTGTGATTAGTTAAAATTTCGAGGTTTTTATAAATATCTATTAAAGATGAACTTCATATGACAACTGATTTGATACCTTTTTCTTTTATTTTTTCTGAGGAATTAAGCACTGGTGAATTGCCCCCAGCCAAGCTCTTTCAAGACCCCTCATAGGCATGTGAAAAATTTTTATTCTATGTGATGTTACATATGTTAAATAATAAAGCACCAGAAGAAGAAGAAAAAGAAAAAAGACCTTGATCACCTTGATTGATCAAAGTCCCAACTTCTGCTTGGTCTGGAACTTGTCCAGCCAGTACACCCAAGCAGCATCACCATACATACTATTTTCAGGGATTTCTTCTATTTCTGAGCCTTGTTCTTGGTTTTGTTTTGCAGCCTCTGCTGCCAATGTTTGTTACATTTGTAACATTCACCACAGAAGAGTCACATGACAAGCACGTGACCGTGGGACTTTATTGCCAAAACAAGATAAACCCTAGGATATGGTTGAGTTGTTTATTTAAGATATTTCCCTTGGGTTTGGGCACAGCTTATTATGGTTGGATCTAGTATTCCAGATGATAGATGCATCTCCCGATTGGATCTCCGATGAATCTGAATCTCAATTTAGATGAGGGTCAGATCTGATCTGTGGCAGATCTCTAGATGGGATCTCCTCAGCCTCATGGTTGAGGGCATGGTTTAATCTCCGCTGTCCCTGACTTCTATTTATATTTAGAACCCTTCCCTTCCATTCTACATAGCCTCTCCCTTGATACACACCCCATCCACATGGCCCATTGGTCATATTCTCAGTAAGCATGCCCTATGCCCTATTACTATATTTAGTATTGTGCTGGCCAGACTTAGATGGTCCATGCACATATGGACATGTATATATAGTAGGTAGTTAGTGGGTTAAGGCTCCCCAGCCTTAATCACTTGTTATCCTTGTTAACTGCTTGCTGTCTACCAAACGTCCCTTTCCTCTCAAATGATAACCATTCAACTTGTGGGATGGCTCCTCAGGCCTTGCTACCCTGAGCCCACTACATCGTCATTCTATTCCAACCGAGTCCATTAACCGAAACCGACGCACCCTTTCAAGGCAGACCATTTAGGGTTAGGATTAGTCGTCCAGAGACCGACATAGAGAATGCAACAATGTTCTTATATCCACCATGGGGGCCTCATAAGTATTCAGCTGCCCCTGTACTTTTTTGAAATCTCCAAAGGTCAATATCTGCCTTTGGGGTGTGGCCCTATTATCTGCCAGGGTGCCAGCCTGTGTTCTTTGTGGGTTAAAGTCAGGAGGGGGGGTGAAGGGGAGATTGGAGTGGCAGTCCTTGGCCAAATGCCCCCACTTGTGGCATTTGAAACACTCCTTTCCAAAACTCATTGCATCTACCTCCATTGAAGCTTCTCTACCCAGCTGAGTTCCTTGTGCAGTAAAACAAGCCAGGAGTTGCCATTGAGGCCTGGGCCAATACTGATTGGTGGGATTGGAGGGTGTTAAAACTTTCCATCCCACTAAAAAGAGACTGTTAAAACCTATACCAAGACAAGTATACTTTTAACCAATTCCTCTTTTTTAAATGAAACCCTTGACACTGAAGGAAGATCAGAACTCCAGGGTGCTTTGGAGAGTTCCAGGGAAATCTAGGAAGGGTTTCAATGGTTGAATGGGACTCAGCTTCACCTTATGGGGTATGCCCTTGCACTTCTCTATTGTTCCAATTTACATAGATGTTGGAGTGAGTGATAAGGCTGTCTCTATGCTCAACAGGAGGGACAGGCAGGACAAGGAGAGTCAAGCCTAGTTATGGGGGTAAGGCTTTACAACTCCTTTAAGGATATTGCATAGCCTTGAAGGTACTCTGGAGTAACCCAGAGGGTCAGAGTGAGCCCAAGGGCTTGAGCAGAGTGAGGACAACAACAAGAGGATTTTCTGGTGTTTTTGTCAATATTTGTACTAAGGTGACAGATTATCAAAACCCAAATACTGCTGCTACTACTACTACTAGGTTGGAGTTCATTGGAAGGAGATATGAGCTCTGAAGGTCTCCGGAGATTTCTGGAGATTTTTGAAAATGGACAAGTAGTCAAATAGCAGGTTTTTCATCAAACAGGACTCAGCTTCAATGCCCTGGCATAGTCTTGGTGTCCTGATGTGTGGCAGGCTGGAGATAGCAGAGGAGAGCTTGCTCAGAGCTCAACAAGAGAGACAAACAAGATGAAGAGTATCAAGTCCAGTCTTAAGGAGCAGAGTCATCAAAACTTATAAAAGGTAGCCAATAGGCTGATCATAATCTCCAGCAGGGCTGGAGGATTGGAGTGAGTCGGAGGACTCAGGTCAGATAGGGGTAGTAACAACAGTAAAGTTGTTGCTTATCCCAAGTCAACATTAAGCCATAATGACTTTAATGCTGAAAACTCCGGAGTAACCCGGAGGGTTGAAGTGAGCCCAAAGGCTTGATCAGAGTGAGGACAATGACAAGAGGATGTTTCTGTCAATATTCATACCAAGGTACAAGATACAGAACTACAGTACTTATACCTCAGAGAGGCAGAACTATCTAGAAGTGTAATAAAATAAGACAGGTGCAAACTCAGAAGCAAAGCAGATGTCTAGATATCTAGGAAACAAAT
>JBBPKN010001109.1:0-21346 GCA_038089275.1 Pulveroboletus cf. rosaemariae | reverse complement strand
CTGAAGGGTGACAGGATGAAACAGGGGAGAGCAAGGAACAGGAATGGAATAGGAATAGTAACAATGATGGTAATGGTAGCTGACTGGGAGTGGTAATAGAGTTATATTAGGACAGTCCAGAGATGACAAAGGGGAACTAGGGTAGTACTTAACTGGAGCAGAGATAGACTGGAAGCAGAATGGAGTGGAGTGGGAGCAGAAGCCTGGGGGAGCATATAATGCTGAGGGGCAGGAAGTGTACATGCATAACTGGGAGAGACTGGAATGATGATGGAGGGCCAGAGTTGCCTGGAGGGGAGTCAGAGGGCTGGAGTGGCTTACTAGGTGCAAAGACCAATTGTAAGCCAGGTCAGAATGGGGTTGGAATTTGGATCAGAGGTCTGGGATATAACATGCACCACATAAGGTGAAGCCAAGCCCCATCCACTCCAGAGTACATCAAAATGTTTATAATAGCAGCTTAAAGCATAAAAGCAACCAGAGTTGCATCAGAGACATAGCAGAGTTGACCTGTTGGCATGGGATGTGACATTAACCAACCCTTTCCAAATCCCTCTAAAAGTCTCTGGACATTCCCAGAGTTTCTGGAAAATGACTTTCCCTTAGGTTTGTGTATCACTAAGGCACTGGAACCTGATCTTTGCCCTCTAGCCATAAAGGTTTCATTCAGGAAGGAGATTGGTATATGTTTTAACAGTTTATTCATACTCAGTATACATTTTAACTATTCATGAGACTTATCTTCAGTAGAGTCTCCCTTGTTCTTACCAGCAAGGTCAATGTTAGTCCCTACCCAGGCCTAGCATAACAAAAGAAGTAGCATATCTACTTGTGGCTGCCACTGTTGCATAACCACTTCCACCATTCCACCTAAGCAACCTTTGCTGTTTGACTTCCTCTGGGGTAAGCCTAGAGCTTTGATCTCAGACCCTCTCAAATCCACTTTGGAACCCAAGAACCCCTTGCCTCCAGATCACCCTTCCACACCAGAAGATGTGCTTGTGGATATCCTTGTCCTGTCCTAGGAAGAAGTACAAGAAGATCATGACCTAGCACATAAACTTTCTTCTTCATTACAGATCCCTTGCATTCTGACTCCACTCTTTCCTACTCCCATTTGACACTGACCAGTGTTTACCCTTCCTCAACCCTCACCCATTGCCACTACCATGTCAGGCTCCACCTCCACCATCAAGCCAACCAAACTTTACCTTGGTGCTCCTGAGCACTTTGATGGTAACAGATTCAAGGCTGAGAACTGGCTGGACACAGTCCAGTTCTACCTCTTTGTCAATAATGTGATCTACAACTCCAACAAAAAGAAGATTACCTTTGCCCTTTTGTTCATGACCAAGGAGCCAGCACAGTCATGGGCTGCTATATACCAGAAGAAGTGCATCTCTGGTACTACTGTTACCATGGGAAAGTTTTCCCATTTTACCTCCATGTTTCTGAAAGTTTTCCAACAACAGGACACTGTAAACACTGCCATTTATTGGCTAGTGAATACTCAGATGAAACAAGGGAAGAAGGGTGACTGGACACCCTCTCTTGCTAAATACACTGCTGAGTTTCAGAACCACATTGTCACTGCTAAAATCACTGATAACAACATACTCATCAGATACTATGAAACAGAACTCACATCCTACCTTGTGCATCATATTCATAACCTGGATACAATCCCCTCCACCATAGCCAAGTAGTACTTAAAAGCCACTCACTTCCAAGGAACTATGGAGTGTGCCCACTCTGTAGAGCAATGTCAGAATAATCCTTGTGCATTTGCTTGGACTCCTTCCATTCCTTTAACCACAACATCCAAACCAGAGAAAGATTCAAATGCTATGGATGTAGATACCATAAAACACAGTAGACTAACAGATGTCAAAAGAGCTTTCTGCATCAAGAATAAACTCTGTTTCAGATGCTGGAAACCCAGCCACTTCTCAACTACTTGCACTGCATTCCCCACTTCTCCTTTCACAACAACCACCCCCACCAAGGACATTCCTCATGTCAAGATGGTTTCTGCTAAAGAACCAACAATGAAGATCAAGGAGGTTAGTAATGACAAATCTGATGATGGGTTGGCCAGAGTAGAAGTCAAGAAAAAATGAAAGAAAAAGACAGTTAGTAGTTTGGGTTTTTAGAATAGAGTACCTTCCCTATGCAAGATACTCCCTCCTTCTCTTGTGCACCTGTACTTGTATCTGCTTTCAAGAAATCTATGTGAATCCCTGTACAAGTATCCCATTTATTCCATGTCAAGAAAGTTGTAGCTACCCATGCTCTTGTCAACAGTGGGGCACAGATCAACTGTGTTGATTGGGACTTCATCAAGAAGAACCAACTTCCCACCATAAAACTTGCAGAGCCCATCATTATCTGAAATGTGGATCACTCTGAAAACAAGAAGAGCAAGATTACTCAAACTTGTGACCTTCTCCTTTGTCTCAAACAATCAGTTCTCCTGGTCTCCTGCTACATCATTGCATGCAGGAAGGAGAAAATTATTCTTGGACACCTGTGGCTTCAGGCCACAAATTCCACCATTGACTGAATGGCTAACATACTTACCATTCCAGATTTGACTACCTTGGACTTAACTACCTACCATGTCAACTCCATCCATAAACCACAGTTTGATGAACTCCTGGTCTGCTACTTGGACTATGTCACCTCAAAGCAATCCATCAATGATTCACTCTACAATTGCCACTCCAGCAGAATCTTAGATTGCTGCTTCTCATATCTCCTGGAGATTACAGTTGCCAGACTCACTACTTCCACTAAGTTGGCAATTGGGGCTGAAAATGAAATGCAACAACTTGATGCATTGACCTAAAACACCTAACTTCTTGGTGTGTGCTGATTCCTAAGTCCTGAGTAGTGCTTTTATGCTAGTGGCACCAAGCTAGGCAAAGTAGATAGAAAAGAGTAAGAGCCAAGAGTTACAAGAACTAGAAGGTTTAAGTGCACAAGACTGGGAAAACCCAGGCTTGAGCCAACCTCCTTATATATTGCTACATAATGCACACAGACCATGTAAATGGTGCTGGCCCTAAAGTAATGTATAGTAAGCCAACCAATAGCCATAAAGGAGCAGTGACCTAGAAATACATGAGTTAAACATAAGGCATGACATCAGAGTCTAGATTGCTCTAGACTTGTGCCATGTGAAGATGTGAAAAGGTGAAAAGTGAAGGTGTGAAAGGATCACGTGATGTGATAATGTAAAGAGCTACAGTAGTATGAAGATAAGTCCAAAAAGAATAAAAATGAAAAAGTGCATTATAACAGAAAAGGCCAAACTCAAGACCACTCTTCCTTCTGAATACTTTTAGTTCTCTTTAGTCTTCTCTGATACTCTGAAAATCCTTGACCACCTTCTGCCCTCTCACCTCTATGATCATGAGATTAATCTAAAGGATATGTTTGTCCCAAAGATAGGTAAGGTTTATCCCTTATCTCCTCCTGAATAACAGGCCATGGAAGCTTTTATCAAAGAAAATCTTCACATTGGGAAAATCCACTCTTCCAACTCTCCTCAAGCTTCATCTTTCTTCTTTATCAAGAAGAAGGATGGCAAGCTCTGCCTGTGCCAAGATTACCAGTATTTGAACAAACACACCATTTGAGATGCCTACCCTTTGCCCCTTATCTCTGACCTAATAGATAAGCTCTGTAATGTAAAGCTCTTTACTAAGTTCAACATCAGATGGAAATATAACAATGTCCATATCAGAGATGGACACAAATGAAAGGCTGCCTTCATTACTCACAAGGGGCTCTTTGAATCCATGGTAATGTTCTTTGGTTTGAACAACTCACCTGCCACATTCCAGTGATTCATGAATGACTCTTTCCAAGATATGATTGCCAAAGAATGGCTTATTATCTATATGGACAACCTCCTTATCTCCTTCCCTGATGCTGACACCATCAGAAACATACCTCCCACATTCTCCAATGAATGGCAGAACTTGATCTCCACCTCAAACTGGAGAAATGCACATTTGCTGCTCCCCAAGTCAAATACCTTGGGATGATTATTCATTCTGGTGAACTTGCCATGGACCCTGTCAAACTCACCAGCATTTCACAATGGCCAACTTCCTTGAAAGTCAAGGATGTCTGTTCATTCCTTGGCTTTGCTAACTTCTATAGACAGTTTATACCAAACTATTCTACCATTGCCCAACCTTTTCTTGACCTCACTAAGAAGGCTATGACCTAGTCTTGATCTTCCACTGCTCAGAAAGCCTTTGACTCCCTCAAGACTATCTTCCTTTCATAGCCAGTTCTGCAGATGCTGGATCTCACTTGCCCTCTTTGCCATTGCCACTGATGCTTCCACCTATGCATCAGGTGGTATCCTTTTCCAGACTAATGAGAACAGGGATTGGCACCCCTGTTCTTATCTCTCCCAGATGTTCTTTACTGCCAAGCAAAACTATAACATTTATAACTGCAAACTCCTTGCAGTTATTTACACCTTGAAAGCTTGGAGGCAATACTTCCTTGGCTCCTTGTCCCCTGTTTAGATTTTTACTGACCATAAGAACCTAACCTATTTTAAATCCCCCCAGAAACTCAACTGTCATCAAGCTTGCTGGCTTCTCAATATTGCTGACTTTGACCTGCAACTATTGCATATTGCTGGTACTTCCCTTGCTGGGCCAGATGCCCTCTCCCACCACCCCAACCTTTGCCCTGACACTTTTCAGAATAACCAGGAAGTTACCCTACTCCCCCCTGAACTTTTCATTAACCTTGTTGATACTAACCTTTCAGTGTTATAAACAAACAGTTTGCTAGCAGAAGAGTCACATGACAAGCATGTGACAATGAGACTTTATAGCCAAACAAGGATAAACTCTAGGATATGGTTAAGTTATTTCTCAGAGTTTTTTTGGGTTTGGGCACAGCTTATGATTAAATCTAGCATCTCAGATAATAGATGCATCTCCTGATCTTATCTCTGATGAATCTGATCTTGATCCAGATGAGGGTTAGATGTGATCATGGCAGATCTCTAGATGGGATCTCCTTAGCCTTATGACTGAGGGCATGATTTAATCTCCACTTACTCTAAACTCTAACTTCCATTCTATATAGCCTCTTCCTAATATATACCTCTACTGCATGGTCCATTGGTCATATTCTTAGTAAGCACACCCTATGCCCTATTCCTATTTATGGTAGTTCCCTATGCCCCAGAAATGATCCATGTACTAGCAGGATAGATATAAATACTTAGTGAGATATAGTATTTAGCCCTTAGCTTTGACCATTTTGTTATTATACTGCTCTCTAGTTCATACTCCTAGTTAGTCCTAATATAGGGCTTTCTCTGGATAACTAATGCAATGGCTCCTTAGAACTTGCTATCCTAAGTATTTACTGTTTTCATTCACTCTATTTCAACTGAGACTGAGACTGATACCAATGCATCCTCTCAAGGCTGTACCATTTAGGGTTAGGACAAATCATACAATATCTGACACTGTAACATTTAGCTTACATCAAACAGCACCAGACTAGTGACCCTCTCCACCTCTCCATTCTTTAAAAACAGAATGCCACTGCTTACAAGAAATTCCTCTGCTCTCATATCTCCAACTGAAAGAAAGTCAACAGGTTGCTCACCTTCTGCAACCACATCTTCATTTCCTCTTCCATCAACCTTCATTATGAAATTAAATTCTTCAACAATGTCATGACCATTTCTCTGCCAGCTACCCCAGCTACCTTAAAACTCACCAGCTTGTTGCCACTGAGTTCTGATGGCCCAGCCTCACCACCTTTGTCTGCAACTATGTTGCTGGCTGTCCCATTTGCCAGCAGAATAAAGCAAATACTCATCCATTTACCCCTGCTCTCTTTCCTATTTGCTTCACTGCCACCTGCCCCTTCCAACAGATCTCTTGTGATCTTATCACCAATCTCCCACCTTTCTCTGACTTCAATGCCTTACTGGTTGTGGTCAACCATGGGCTTACAATGGGGGTAATTCTCTGCCCCACTAAGAAATCCATTACCATAGAGGGCATTACCACCCTCTTTTTCCACAAAGTCTATCTTCAATATGGGCTCTATGACAAAATCATCTCTGATTGTGGTTCTTAATTAACATCTGCCTTCACCAAGGAGCTTGGGAAACTCCTTGAGTACAATCTATCCCTCTCCACTACATATCATCCTTAGTCTGATGGTAAAACTGAATAAGTTAACCAGGAGATTGAGATATACATCCACATCTACTGTGGATCCAACCCCACTGGATGGGCTGATTCCATCACCCATGCTGAGTTTGTCCACAACTGCTGCCCCCACTCTGTCACTGGGCAATCTCTGTTCTATCTCATGATGAAATATGAACCCCATGCCCTTTTCTCTATCATTGATGAATCCTTGATGCCTGCTGTTGCTGACTGCACTAAGGTACTTCTTGCAGCTCACAACAAAGCCCTCACTGCACATGACCTAGTCTGCCAGACCATGGCATCCCACATCTGCTTCACCTTCTTCCCATTTGCTAAGGGAGACAAGATATGATTAGAAGCTCACAATTTGAAATGAGCTATAGTTTACCTAAAGCTATCTCTGAAACAGGAAGGACCCTTTACCATCACAAAGGTCCTGTCCCCCATTACCTATCACCTCTGTCTTCCATCCACATGGAGGATCCATCCTGTATTCCATGCATCACTATTATTGCCCTATTGTGAAAATGACATTCATGGAAAGAATTTCCCCACTCCACCTCTGGACCTAATAGAAGGTGAGAAGGACTATGAAATTGAGTGGATATTAAAACATTGAGGCCCCCCTGATAATCACCAGTTTCTGATCCAATGAAAAGAGTACTTGGCAGAAAATGACTCATGGGAACCCAAGTGGAACCTGAAGTGTTCCCAGTCCACTCTGAATGAGTATAAACTCCTCCACCCTTATCATTTTCCCCCAGTCACTTCTCTCCCTTGCACCACCACCAAGAAAACCACCCACTTTCACAAATAACCATGACTTTTACTGTTGACCAAGGCTTTCACTCTTGCAACATCCCCCTCAATACTTCACCCACATCCATGTCCCAGCTTCCTGTTGAGGAAGCCCCTGCTGAGCTTTCTTTGTTTCCCTCTTTACCTAGCAATACTGATACTCATTTCTTGTCTTTCCTTTCCTCTCTTCCTCCAAAGGAATTTGTAGCTTTGCCCCCTGCTATTACCATTGGCCCTGCTATTGTTGCTCCCATCCCTGTACTTTCTCCAGCCATTGACACTGCATTTGCTGGAATTCTCAGCATCAATCTTCCATTCCCTGCCCATGCCCTCCACCAAGGTGCTCCCACACAGGAGTACTCCCACCATATCATGACATTCATCATGGACTCCCACCTAGCCATCCCCATCAGTTCCCACCTTAACATGTTCTCCCCAATCTGGCTCATTTACCAGATTTATATGCAGCTTCTTCATCTATCCCTCCTTGCCACCACTCTCACTTGCACTCCTAATGCTCATATCTTCCTTGCTCAGGCCCTTCTCACATCCATCCATTGCAAACTTCTCTCCAATATCAAGATCCTTGCATATTAGCTGAAGATGGGTGAATTTCTCACTAATCACAACCACTACATGTGAGAGCTTGCCACCACTCATGGCTATACCCCTTCCATACCCTCAGCATCCTCATCCCCTCTCAATAACAATGAAATTGCTGCCTTAGAATGTGCTGAAGCCTGGTGAACTGGCCTTTATGGTAATGGCCATCTTTCTCCTTTCCACCCTTGCTTTTGTGAGGCCTGCTTTTACTGCTGTTGCTTGGGGAACATCTGCATCAATTGCCTATCCTATCAGTGCCCCTACTGTCTCTTCTGGCACCCTGGACATACCCAAGCTCACTGCCCTGCTCAATGCCATGTCATTGACCTCCTTGTCTCCTTCTTAACATCCTCCTTATTCTGTGGCTCCTCACACATGTCCTCCCATGGGTCCTCTCACTCCTCCCGCCATTCTCACAGCTCCTGCTGCTCCCAGGGGTCATACCACCACCCTTTGGCAGCTTTGTTACCCCCACCTCCTTTATATCACACCAATAATAACTTCCACAATGACATTATCAATGAGGTTGGCTAGGCCAACATCACCAGCTCCCCAGGCCCCTCCTACAATGCCTTTTAAGGTTTTGAGGGTCCTTCACCCCTAGCAGAGGGGTAATGTTATGTTTCCCCATTTATCTTCACTCTTTTTCTTTGATTTACCTCATAGCTTCTGCTTTTTGCACACCCTTGGTGCTCTCTTGTTCATTTTCCACAATAGCTTCTGCTTTTCTCATGCCCTAGCCCAGTCTATGCCACTCTCTAGTTACACTCTTTGCCCAGATGTTCTATCTTTTAATCAGCTGTCTTATAATTATTCCATCTCTTTCCACATGGATACTTTACTCATTATTTATCAGCATGATTACTGTACCAATCTCCACTTGAACCTTGTTAGATGTACTATAAAGTAGTGTACTTCCAGTCCCCTCTTTCCTTATGCTACTTCTACCTTGCAATTTACTTCATGGTCCTTGCATATTCCTTGTCCTTATATCTAGTATCTAAAATCCACCTTGATTGTGACCTGGCACTCTCCAGTCTAAAGCAAGTTGTTCTAGCATCCAACTTTGGCACAGCCCTGCATCTGTAGCCAGTATTCTTGAGGCACAACACTTTATTTGTTGCCTACTCTTCATTTACAAGACTTACCTTTGGTAGAGTCTCCCTCATCCTTGCCAGCAAGTTCTATGTTAGTCCCTACCCAGGCCTAGCATAACACTACTCATCAAGGATCTAAGTGTGTCCTTAACTTTTGTTTGAGTTCACTTACTAAAAACTCTGATAGTTTAATGTTATTTCAGATCTATATAGTTTATAGTCATGATGAACTATTCTTCTTCTTTTATCAAGTATTTGATATAACTTCATGATTGAAGTAAATCTTCTCATATTCTTCTGGCTAGCTAGATGTCTTCACCAGTCATGATCATTGATTTTTCAATTTACATCTTGATACTTAGTTCCAGAAAGGTTTCTTTGTTTATAGACATTGTAATCTCAAAACCTGTAAACCAGAACTTTCACCAAACAAATTGTTCTTGGATACTTCACAGTTCTTCCTTATCCAAGGCTTTCCTGCTATTTTTCATTGAACTTTCTTTTTCTTGATATTCATTCTGATTTTTCAGTCTTGCTTAACCAGCTTTATGTTATAATTTCTCTTTTCTTCTTCTCTTTTCTTGTCCTCTCATCTAGCTTCTGATCTTTGCCTGGGCCTTCTATTTTTTAATCAGCTGACTCATAATCATTCTATTACTTTCCATCTGTTTCCACATGGATACTTTACTCATCATTTGTCAGCATAATTACCATAGTTATCTCCACTTGAACCCTATTAGTTGTACTATAAAGTAGCATATTCCCTGTCTTTTCTTTCCTCATGCTACTTTTACCTTGTGATCACCTCACAGTCTTTGCATCTCCACTGTCCTTGTACCTAGTACTTGGAATCTACTCTTGTAACCTGGCACTTATCCAGATAGTTATCAGTATCTGACTTTAGCATACCCCTGAGAGTGTAGCTGGTACCACTTGGACATAATACTTCATTTGTTGTCCTTCACTTGTCTTGAGGCTTACCTTTGATATTGTCTCTTCCCCTTTTTCACAGCAAGATCTATATCTGTTTCTACCTGGGTCTAGCATAACAAAAGAAGTAGCATATTCTACTTGTGGCTACCATTGCTGTTACAAAGTGACACTGCTGCACTAGAACCAGTCATGTGACATCACATGATCATGCACAAGGAACCTCAAATTTGGCTTAACTCTAGTCTATGGTCTAATTCCTTTAAGAGTATTTATTATTCTTTTTCCTCAGCAGTGGTTATGTGATCATAAGTTATCTGACTAGGATCTTCCCTGGATCTTCCCTGGAACTGCCCTCCCATCTAATCTCCATGGATCTCATCATATCTAGATCTAAATCTAAATCTGAACCCTAAATGCATCTGTGGCAGATCTACAGATTGGATCTTATTTGTGGCAGAGATCCCCATTCTCATGATGCAAGTACCTCTGACCCTGCATTCATTTCCTAGATACTTCTCTTTCATTCTCCCATATCCACATGGTCTCCTGCCATACTCTTTATTTCTGATCCATGCCCTCTACCCTCATCTATTTATATTCAGGACTTAGAGTTCCCTGATTAGGCAGTTCTTGTACTTAGTCAGCTTGGTCTGTGCACCAAGGCCCACAATATTTAAAAGGTAAGGTAGGCAGGACTGGATTCCCAATCTTGCTCACTTGAGTTTGGTTTAGTCTTGTCTGGCTGTGCTTCACTCCCTATAAGTGATTCAACAGTCTCTATTGGCTTAGGAGCTGGCATTGGCTCTTATTATCTTTCATCATGCCTAGTTCCTAGCCACCAGTATAAAAGCCAGATAGCAAGAATAGAAAAGCACCCACCAAGGTTAGGGTTATAAAGGTCAACATATCAGAAGTTGCATTTCAATTGCTGTAGTCCACTCCTACCATTCCACTCAAACAACCTTTGCTGTTTGATTCTCTCTGGAGTGAGCATAGAGCCTCTACCTCAGATCCTCTCAAGTCTACTTCAGAGCCCAAGAACCTCTCTTCTCCAGATCACCCTTCCACATCAGAAGACACACTTATGGATATCCTTATTCCCTCTCAAGAAGAAGTATGAGAAAATCATGACCTAGCATATGAACTTTCTTCTTCTTTAAAGATTCCCCAAGCCCAGACTCCACTGTTCCCTACTCCTGTTCAATGCTAACCTGCATTCACTTTTTCCTGACCCTCTCCAACTATCACCATATCTGGCTTATCCACTTCTGTTACCAAACCAACAGAACTATGCCTCAGTGCCCCTGAGCACTTCAATGGCAATAGATCCAATGCTATGAACTGGCTAAACACAGTCCAGTTCTACCTTTTCATCAACAGCACAGTCTATGACTCAGATGAGAAGAAGATTGCCTTCACCCTTTTGTTTATGATCAAGGGGCCAGCATTGTCATGGGCTGCAATGTACCAGAAGAAGTGTATCTCTAGCACAACCATCACCATGGGAAAGTTTTCCCATTTCACCTTTACATTCCTAAAAGTTTTTCAACAACAGAATATGGTCAATGCCACCATCCACTGGCTGGCAAACATACAGATGAAACAGGGAAAGAAAGGAAAGGCAAATGGATGCCTTCCCTTGCTGAATATACTGCTGAGTTCCAAAACTGAGTTGTTACAGCTAAAATCACTAATAACAACATTCTTATCAGCTACTATAAAACAGGACTTGCATCCCACCTTGTTGCATCCACAACCTGGATACAATACCCTCCACCAATGCTGAATGGTATACCAAGGCTGCTTACTTCCAAGGAACTATGGAGTATGCTTACTCTATAGAACAACAATAAAAGAATTCTTGCATGTTTGCTTGGACTCCCATGTTTCCCTCTACTATGATGTTCAAACTGGAAAAAGATCCAAATATCATGGACATAGATACCATTAAGAAAGGCTGGCTAACCAATGAAGGTAGGGCCTTCTGCATTAAAAATAAACTCTGCTTCAGATGCCAGAAACCTGGCCACATCAATATTACCTGCCCAAACTTTCCCACTTCTTCCCTCTCTTTCTCAATCACCATCAAGAACATTCCTTACATCAAGATGGTTTCTGCTGAAGAACTGACAACAAAAATTGAGGAGATTAGTGATAACAAATCTGATGATGGGATGGCTAGAGTAGTAGTGAAGAAAGAACAGAAGAAGAAGATGGATAAGGGTCAGGGTTTTTAAAATGGAGTATCTTCCCTATGCAAGGTACTCCCTCCTTTTCTTGCACACCTGTACTTGTATCTGCTTCCAAGATATCTATGAAGATTTCCATACTAGTATCTCCCACCTCCTATGCTAAGAAAGTTGTAGCCACTCATGCTCTTGTTGATAGTAGAGCACAGATCAACTGCATTAACTGGGACTTTATCAAGAAGAACCAGCTCCCCACTACCAAACTTTCTGAACCCATTGTCATCCACAATGTTGACCATTTGAAAAATAAGAAAGGCAAGATCACTAGGACTTGCAACCTCCTCCTCTGCTTTGAGCAGTCTGTTCTCCCAGTTTTCTGCTACATTATTGCATGCAGGAAGGAGAACATCATCCTTGGATACCTGTGGCTTCAGGCCATAAACCCCACTATCAACTGGATGGCCAACACACTCACCATTCCAGACTCCCCCTTGGATGCAACTACTTATCATGTTAACTCTGTCCATAAGCCTCAGTTTGATGAACTCCTTGAAGATATCATCATCCCCCATGATGAGCTCTTAGTCTGTTATCTGGACTATGTTACCCCTGAGCAGTCAATCAATGACTTACTCTATAACCACCACTCCAGCAGGATCTTAGATTGCTGCTCCTCCTATCTTCCAGAAATTACTGTAGCCCAGCTCACCACATTCACCAAGCTAGCCATTGAGACCAAAAAGGCCAAATCCAAAATGACCCTTCTCTTCAAATACTCCCAATTCTCTTCTGTATTCTCCAATACTCCAAGATAGGTAAGGTTTACCCCTTATCTCCCCCAGAGTAACAGGTCACAGAGGATTTTCTTGAAGAGAATATTTAGGCTGGGAAGATCCACCCATCCAACTCTCCTCAAGCTTTATTCTTCTTTTTCATCAAGAAGAAGGATGGCAAACTCCACCCTTGCCAAAATTATAGGTATCTCAACAAACATATCATTTGTGATGCCTACTCTCTCCCTCTTCTCTGATCTCATTAATAAGCTTTAGAACACTTAACTTTTCACTAAGTTCAACATTAGATGGGGCTATAACAATGTCCATATATGAGATGGACACCAATGGAAAGTTACCTTCATTATACATAAGGGGCTCTTTGAACCCATGGTAATTGTTATGGTGTTGATCTCTGAACAACCCGTCCTAACCCTAAATAGTCTGCCTTAAGAGGGTGTGTTGGTTTTGTTGTCAGATTTGGTTGGAATAGAATAAAGAATGGTATAGTGGACTCAGGGTAGCAAAGCCTGAGGAGCCATCATGATATTAGGAGGGAATGCCTATATTGTCAAGGCACTAGATGATGTACAAGATAACAAAGTGGTTAAAGCTGGGGAGTCAAAACCAAGGAACTACTCTGCTATTTATACTAAGCTCAAGTGCACATGGATCACCTCCAGGGTATAGGGAAATACTAAATATAGTAGTAGGGCATAGGGCATGCTTACTGAGAATATGACCAATAGGCCATGTGGATAAGGGATGTAGAATGTAGAGACTATGTAGAATAAAAGGTCAGGGTTTAGGGTGAGTGGAGATTAAACCATGCCCTCAACCATAAGGCTGAGGAGATCCCATCTAGAGATCTGCCACAGATCAAATCTGATCCTCATCTAGATTGAGATCCAGATTCATTGGAGATCCAATCAGGAGATGTATCTATTATCTGAGATTCTAGATCCAACCATAAGCTGTATCCCAAATCCAAGGGAAAACTCTTAAGAAACAACTTAACCATATTCTAGGGTTTATACTTGTTTGGCAATAAAGTCTCATGGTCATGTGCTTGTCATGTGACTCTTGTGCATCCAAATGTTACATTCATAACAGTAATGTCTTTTAGTCTGAATAACTTATCTGCCACTTTCCAGCAATTCATAAACAACTCATTCCAGAATATAATCACTGAAGAATGGCTTGTCATTTACATGAATGACCTTCTTATCTTCTCCCCTAATGCTAATACCCATCAGAAACATACTATTATGAACAAACAGTTCACTAGCAGAAGAGTCACATGACAAGCACATGACTGTGAGACATTCTTGCCAAACAAGGTTAAACCCTAGGATATGGTTGAGCTGTCTATCAGAGTATTTCCCTGGGATTTAGACACAGCTTATGATTGGATCTAGCATTTCAAATGATAGGTGCATCTTCCAATCTAATCTCCAATGAATCTTGATCTTAATCTAAATCAGGGTCAGATCTGATCATAGCAGATCTCTAGATGGAATCTTCTTGGCCTCATGATTGAGGGCATGGTTTAATCTCCACTTACTCTAGACCCTAACTTCCATTCTATATAGTCTCTCCCTTGATACACACCTTTACTGCATGGCCCATTGATCATACTCTCAGTAAGCATGCCCTATGCCCTATTACTATTTATAGTAGTACTCTAAGATCTGAAGATGGTCTGTGCATGCATAGAATTAGGATAAGTAGCAAGTAGTTCCTTGGTTTCAGCTCTCCAGCCTTAACCACTTGTTTTTCTTGTATATTGTTCTTTTAGTGTTGCCTTGCAATATAGGCTATCTTTGAGTTCTAACTTATGCTATGGCTCCTCAGGCTTTGCTACCCTGAGTCCACACCACTCTCTTATTCTATTCAATCTGAATCTGACAATGAAACTGATGCACCCTCTTAAGGCAGACCATTTAGGGTTAGGACAGGTTATTCAGAGATCAACACCATAACACTTGGTTAAGGCTACTCCTTACTTGACCAGGTGTGAGTGTTTGTCCAGACTCTGAGCTCATTAACATCTTCAAGGTTTCATTGATGAAGAAAGAATTTATACTGCATAGCAAAATGAAGAAACATTCCACTTCACACATTGTATAACCAACACTAACATTGGACCTGAGCAAGTCATTAAACTACTTCAGCCTTGAATAAGGTTACAGCTGACCTGGGCATGTCATGAAACTGTCTATGGACCTAAGCATGTCCTTAAAAGGTTTTGGCAACATCTAGTGTTGTTAGGAAGCTAGGCAACTTGATAAAATGCCTTGGCATATCTAATGTCATTAGAATCTGGGCATATCTTTAAAAGGCCACTCTTTTAGTTCTAGGGGATGCCTTGGGATGTTGTTGTATGGACACAAGTCCTTTGACCTCTGTGATTCACATTGGGTATCATCTAGTGCCCATCCTTTTCTCTTGCCACTGTTTATGGGTGTCATATAACCCTTGTCACTGAATACTGAAATTGATTAGTCAAACTGTCATACAGCAAAATTGTCATAGACCATCATCAATCATTTAAATTGTACAGGCTTAGTACCAAAGAATGAAAGGCTTAGTTGCAGACTAGAAGTTTTAGGGAAACACTTATCAAATTATCCAGTTGTGGGTATTCACTGCAAATCCTCTATATTATATATTCAGAACACAGGAAATTAGGACACCTCTGTGAAGTTCTCTGGTAGAATGAATCAAGTTGAAAAATATCAACCAACTAGTATTCTATTATTAAACTGATAACTCAAAAAAGTAACTTCAGTGAAAAGTAGAGCAAACTGATACTGTTCATTTTAGGCTTTGAGCAAGCATCAATGAAGGTGTTTGTTTGGAGTTCACATTTCATTTGCCAGTATTGTCAAGCTGGTTATCAAGAAAGTAGATCAAAGAAGTCAGAGCTCTCTAGATTGAAGAAAAGAAAGTTCAATGAAGTTGATTGAGAAAGCCTTGAATGAGGAAGAATTGAAACAGGATCAAAAATGATCTGTTCAGAAAGAGTTTTGGTTTTTTAGATTGAATAAACTGCAATGTCTATAAACAAAAATTCCTTTCTGGAACTAAGTCAAGACTTAGATTGGAAGATTGATGACCATGACCAACAAAGACATTTAGCTAGTCAGGAGGATATGAGAAGGTTCACTCCAATCATGAAGTCAGATTTAACACTTGGTAAAGGAAGAAAAAGAGTCCATAATGACTATAAACTATATAGGTCCAAGATGACATAAAACTATCAGAGTCTTTATCAAGTCTTCAAGTATGCAGATGAAAGGGTTAAAAACCAAGTAGATGCAGAAAAAAGCATCAAAGTACTGTGAATAAGAATTCCAAAGAATCAAAGAAGATTGATGATAATGACTGTCTTGTCAGAATAGGATGGATCTCCAAGTCTTGAAGATAGGGAGGATATTTGATGGTTTACTCTTTGAGAATTTGGAATTTTATTTGCAGGAAAATCAGAGAAGCAAGACTGAGTAAAAGAATTAGTCAGGAGATTTCTAGCAGGAAGTTCAGGTGGTTTAGTCCATTGTTGTCATATCCCAGACCTCTGACCCAATTCTGACCCCATCACAACCTGGCTTACAATTGGTCTTCACACCTAGTAAGCCACTCTAGCCCTTTGACTCCTCTCCAGGCAACTCTGGCTCTCTGTTACCATTCCAGTCTTCCCCAGCTATGCATGTATGCTTTCCACCCCTCAGCATTATATGCTTCCCCAGGCTTCTGCTCCCACTCTGCCCTATTACATTTCTAGTCTATCTCTGCTCCAGTTAAGTACTACCCTAGTTCCCCTTTGTTATCTCTGGACTGTCCTGGTATAACTTCATTACTGTTCCTGCTCTCAGTTACTGTTACCATCATTGTTCCTATTCCTGTTCTGTTCCTGTTCCTTGCTTTCCCCTGTTTCATCCTGTCACCCTTCAGTTTCAGTCTGATATGATTGGACATTGTCTTCCCTGACATCTCCATTTGTTTCTTAGATATTTAGACATCTGCTTTGCTTCTGAGTTTGCACTTGTCTCACTTTGTTACACTTCTAGATAGTTCTGCCTCTCTGAGGTATAAGTACTGTAGTTTTGTATCTTGTACCTCAGTAGGAATATCAACAAAAACAACAAAAACATCCCTTGTCTTTATCCTTACTCTGCTTAAGCCTTGGGCTCACTCTGACTCTCCGGGCTACTCCAGAGTACCTCTGAGGCCAAGTGATATCCTTGAAGGAGTCATAAGGTCCCACCTCCAAGACTAGGCTTGACTCTCCTTATCCTGCCTGTTTCTTCTGTTGAGCATAGAAACAGCCTTCTTACCCACCTCTGACATCTATGTAAATCAGGACACTGGAAAGTGCAAGGGCACACCACATAAGGTGAAGTCAAGTCCCATTTGATCATTGAAATCCTTCCTAGATTCCCCTGGAGCCCTCTAGAGTTATGACCTTCCTTCAGTGTCAAGGGTTTCATTCAGCAAGGGACTGGTTAAAAGCATACCCATCCTGGTATAGGTTTTAACAGTCTCCTTCTACTGGGATAAAGTTTTAACAATTGTTCAACCAATTGAAAACTGTCAAGAAAGTCTATTTGCTAGAAGATACCCCTAAAAAGGGAATGATAACAAAGGATAAAGGTTCTAACACTTGGTCAAGCTATTCAGAGAATATTTGATGAAGAAAATAGTCAAATGCAAGAAGACAAGTATTCAGCCATGGACACAAAGAGAAATGGTTGTATCTGTGAACATAAAGAGAAGCAGATCTGAAGAAAGTCTATTTTAGAGTTGAATGAGCATCACCAGATGAAAGAAGATTTATCTCTGAGTAGAAAGTGATTGCAAGGAGTTCACAAGAATCCAAAATGATTTAAAACTATTTCAGAGGCAGTTCTACATCTGTGATATCAAAAGTAATGCTAGAAAGAAAATTGGCAAGTACAAAGTTGAAGAAGATTTGCAGTGCCACTCTAGTTTTGTGCATCATATATCAGGTATCAAAGAGCAAAGAGTATTCAACATGGAAAGCTGACTAGTATTTCAACAAAGATCAAGCAAAGCAATTAGAAAGTTCAAATTGGGAAAATAGGAAAGTGAGAAGATTGACATCCTCAAGAAGAGACTGTCTATCTGTGGAGCTATCCATTGAATGCAATGAAGCAGATGAAGTAGTTTTAATGGCTCTCTCAATATCCAGGAACTGAATCATAATCTGAAAAGATCAAAGAGAATTTAAAGAAAGTAATGCAAGATTAGACTAAGATGTCTTTAAACTATTGTTTCAGAGTTTTAGACAAGAAGAAAGGTTAAGTAAGCAAAAACTAATGATGGTGCAGTTAGTTTCCATATGGGAGCAGTTAGTCATCTAGGTGAGTAACTGAAAGATTTAGTATTCAAGTTGTCAAGAGTCCTAAGCAAGACTTGAAACTGTTTCAGTGTTATGGGTTCTCCTGAGAAATCCTTAGTCCACAAAGACTGCAAACTACAAAATTAGGTCTAAAGGAGATTTAGCAAGTAATTGCAAGTGGAAAAAGTCAGAAGGTAATCAGATGTACCTCTGCAATGAAAGTTGTCAAGAATTGATCAAGATAGTACTCAAGCAAGTATAAAAAGTCAGAAGGTTATCAGGCATACCTCTGCAAGAGTCTAGAAAGTTATCAAGATCAAATATCTTCAATGGATTGAGTCCTTAACATGACTTAAAAAGGTTTTATTTCAGAGTTTTCAGGGGCAGTAATGCAAGAAATCTGTGTTATCAAAATTCTAGATCATATTTTCAGATAATCTGACATTCTTGTTCATTCAGCAAACCACCACTTAGTCCTTAATTGGATTTGAGATTTGTTGAAGCAAGAAGCCTGGTTGAAACATACCAGTATATCAAAGAGCAAGAAGAAGTATTCTTGCAGAAAATCATTAAATTTTTTTCCAAAAGGAAGTAATTATTCCATTGAAATCACAGGCTCATTTCACTGTGTATTTCCTTGGGACAAGAAAATCTGAAGAGAGGATAGTAGAGAATAGGTAAATATAGTGAACCACCTCTTCTAGAAAGAAGTTATTCAACAACAAAGAGCAACATTCAAGAAAGAATATTTTTTCACACTTTTCAAATCCTCAGAGTTCTTGGCCTATGCCAGTTTTTTCTCTTCTTTTCATATTTATATTCAGAGTTTCAGAGCAACAATGAGATTATACTCCAATGACAGGTTACAAGGCTTTAAAAGAAAAAGCAAAAAGAACATTGGCAATCCAAGAGTCTTACCCTTGAAGAGGGGATAGTGTTACAAACAAACAGTTTGCTAGCAGAAGAGTCACATGACAAGCACATGACTGTGAGACATTCTTGCCAAACAAGGATAAACTCTAGAATATGGTTAAGTTATCTATCAGTGTATTCCCCTGGGGTTTAGGCACAGCTTATGGTTGGATCTAGCATCTCAGATGACAGGTGCATCTCCCAATCTAATCTCCAATGAATCTTGATCTCAATTTAGATGAGGGTCTGATCTGATCATGGCAGATCTCTAGATGGAATCTTCTTGGCCTCATAATTGAGGGCATGATTTAATCTCCACTTACCCTAGATCCTAACTTCCATTCTATATAGCCTCTCCCTTGATACACACCTCTACCACATGGCCCATTGATCATACTCTCAGTAAGCACACCCTATGCCCTATTACTATTTATAGTAGTACTCTAAGATCTGGAGATGGTCTGTGCATGCATAGAATTAGAATAAGTAGCAAGTAGTTCCTTGGTTTCAGCTCTCCAGCCTTAACCACTTGTTTTTCTTGTATATTGTCCTTTTAGTGTTGCCTTGCAATATAGGCTATCTTTGAGTTCTAACTTATGCTATGGCTCCTCAGGCTTTGCTACCCTGAGTTCACACCACCCTCTTATTCTATTCAATCTGAATCTGACAATGAAACTGACACATCCTCTCAAGGCAGACCATTTAGGGTTAGGATGGGTCATTCAGAGATTGACACCATAACACACACCTCCCATGTCCTCCAATGGATGGCAGAACTCAATCTCCATCTCAAACTGGAGAAACGCACCTTTGCTGTTCCCCAAGTTGAATATCTTGGGATAATCATTCATTCTGGCAAACTTACTATGGACCCTGTTAAACTCACTGGTATTTCCTAGTGGTCTACTCCCTTGAAAGTCAAGGATGTTTGCTTCTTCCTTGGCTTTGCTAACTTCTACAGGTGATTTATCCCTAACTACTCTACTATTGCCTATTCTCTTCTTGACCTTACCAAGAAGGCTACAGCCTGGTCTTGGTCCTCTGCCACTCAGAAAGCCTTTAATTCTCTTAAGGCTATCTTCCTCTCCTAATCAGTTTTGCAAATGCTGGATCTTGCTTGCCCCTTTGCTATTGCCACTAATGCCTCTGCTTATGCATTGGGTGGTATTCTTCTTCAAACTGATGAGAATGGGAACTGGCATCCCTATTCATACCTCTTCCAGACCTTCTCTGCCACTGAGTGGAACTACAATATTTATGATTGCAAACTTCTTGTGGTCATTCACACCCTTAAAGCCTGGAGGCAGTATCTTCTTGGCTTCTCTACTTCTGTCCAGGTTTTTACCAGTCACAAAAACCTCACCTATTTCAAATCCCCTCAGAAGCTCAACTGCCACCAAGCTTATTGGCTTCTCAACATCACCAACTTTGACCTGCAACTCTCCCATGTTGCTGGTATCTCCCTTTCTGGGCTAGATGCCCTCTCTTGTCACCCTGACCTTTGTCTGGATACTTCCTTGGATAATCAGGAAGTTACCCTACTTCCTTCTGAACTTTTTATAAACCTTGTTGATGCTAATCTCTCCACTCATATTAAAAAGCATCAACAGGGTAACCCCCTCTGCCTCTCTGTCCTACAGAAACAGGATGCCTCTGCAGCCAAGAAATTCCTCCACTCTTGCACCTCTGATTGAAAGGAAACAGACAGTTTGCTCACTTACCACAACCATGTTTTTATTCCTTTCTCTATTAATCTCCATCATGCCATTCTCCAACATTGTCATGACCACCTCTCTGCTGGCCATCCCAGTTTTCTCAAAACCTGATAACTTGTCTCTGCTGAGTTTTGGTGGCCTGGCCTTGCTACCTTTATCTGCAACTATGTTGTGGGTTGTCCCATTTGCCAATAGAATAAGATGAACACATATCCCTCTACTCCCACTCTTTCCCCCATTTACTCCACCACTACTTGCCCTTTCCAACAAATCTCCTGTGATCTTATAACTGATCTCCCTCTCTTCTCTGGCTTCAATGCCTTGCTGGTCATGGTCAACCTTGGGCTTATAAAGGGGGTAATTCTTTGCCCCACCAAGAAATCCATTACTGCTGAGGATATTATCATATCCCATATCTCTGACCCAATTCTGACTTCATCCTGACCTGGCTTACAATTGGTCCTCATACCTAGTAAGCTACTCTAGCCCTTTGACTCCCCTTCAGGCAACTCCAGCCCTCTATCACCATTCCAGTCCACACCAGCTATGCATGTATGCTTCCTGCCCCTCCATCAGTATATACTCCCCTGACCCTCTGCTTCTGCTCTACCCTATTCTGTTTTCAGTCTATCTCTGTTAAGTACTACCTTAGTTTTATTTCATCATCTCTGAACTGTCCTGGTATAACTCCATTACTGTTCCTGCTCTCAGTTACCATTACCATCATTGTTACTATTCCTGTTCCATTCCTGTTT
>JBBPKN010001108.1:0-21361 GCA_038089275.1 Pulveroboletus cf. rosaemariae | reverse complement strand
TAGCAATATATAAGGAAGGGCAAGGGCATAGATTGGTTCTCCAGTCTAGAGCACTTGTTCTCTTGTGCTTGCTAGGCTGCCATTCCTTTATTTCCTTCAGTATGGGCACCCCCCAAGGTTATTCCCTTTTGGTTTAGTCAGGATTCATAACAATGATAGGGGGTATGGTTTAATCTCCACTGACCCTAGACCCTTTTCTTCCATTCTACATAGCCTCTTCATTTCACACACCTATACTGCATAGCCCATTGGTCATATTCTCAGTAAGCATGCCCTATGCCCTACTTCCTTATTTAGTATTTCCCTATGCTCTGGAGGTGGTCTGTGCATACTTGGACTTAGTATAAATAGCAGAGTAGTTCCTTGGTTTTGGCTCCCCAGCCTTAACCACTTTGTTATCTTGTACATCATCTAGTGCCTTGACAATATAGGCATTCTCTTTTAACATTGTAATGGCTCCTCAGGCCTTGCTACCCTGAGTCCACTACATCATTCTTTACTCTATTTCAACCAAATCCAACAATAAAACTGATGCACCCTCTCAAGGCAGACCATTTAGGGTTAGAATAGGTCATTCAGAGATTGACACCATAACAGTGGTCATAATCTAACAGATAGTGCAAGGAATAGGTCAAGATTCTGGAGAATTCAGAGGAATTACCTGTGAGTACACAAAGCATGCAGGTGGTTTGAAGTTAAGGGTTAAGAGATAGCCTAAGCCAATCCTAAAGTAAAAGCTTGGAGAAGTGCAAGTATGAGTATGAATATACTATTTAAATATATACCATGTACAAATATACTATTAAAACTTTATACCAATTGCAGATACACTGGTAGGTCTTTTACCATTATCTGCTTTATGAACAAAATCCTTAAGGCTAAGGGAAGATCATACTCCAGAAACTCCAAAGATGTTCAGAGACTTCTGAAGGGTTTTGGGAAGGGTTTTGTTGATTGAATGGGACTTAGCTTTACCTTATGTGGTGCATCCTTGTACTTTCTGGTATCTCAATTTACAAAGGTATCAGGGATGGGAAAGAGAGCAATCTTGACACTCAACAAGAGGGATAGACAAGACAAGGAGAGTCAAGCCTAGTTATGAGGGTGGGGCCTTATGATTTCTTTGAGAATATTACTCAGCCTAGAGGTACTCCAGAGTAACCTGGAGGGTTAGAGTAAGCCTAAGGGTTTTGGCAGAGTGAGGATAACAACAAGGGGGTATTTATGTTGATATTTATACTGAGGTACAAGATACAGGACTACAGTACTTATATTTCAGAGAGGCAGAACTATCTAAAAGTGTAACAAAGTAAGACAGATGCAAACTCAGAAGTAAAGCAGATGTCTAAATATCTAAGAAACAAATGAAGATATCAGAAAAGACAATATTCAATTATGTCAGACTGAAACTGAAGAATAACAGGAGGAAGCAAAGGAAAACAGGAACAGAAATAAAAACAGTAATAGTAACAGTGACTAAGAGCAGAATGGAATAGAAATAGGACTAGAAATGGAATAGAGCAGAGTGGAAGCAGAGGCCAGGGGAGCATAAATCAATGGAAGGGCAGGAAGTGTATATGCATAGCTGGGGTGGAATGGAATGGTAATGAAGGGCCAGAGTTGCCTGGAGAAGTATTAGAGGGCTAGTGAAATGCAACCTTTGATGCGTTGACTAAATCCTAACACCTAAGCTTGGTGTGTGCTGCCTGATTCTAAGTTCTGGGTAGTGCTTTTATGCTAGTGGCACTGAACTAGGCAAAGTAGAGAAATGATAAGAGCCAAGGAGTAACAAGAACTAGAGGGTTCAAGTGCGCAAGACTGGGAAAACCCAGGCTTGAGCCAACCTCCTTATATATTGCTACAGTATGTACACAGACCATGTAAATGGTGCTGGCCCTAAAATACTGTACAGTAATCCAACCAGTAGCAATAAAGGAGCAGGGACCTAGAAATACATGTGTTGAATCATGAGGTGTGACATCAGAGTCTAGATTGCTCTAGACTTGTGACCTGTGAAAATGTGAAATGTGAAATAGTGAAGATGTGAAAAGGTCACGTGATGTGACGATGTGAAAAGTTGCAATGTTAATAAGATAAGTCCAAAAAGAGTAAAAATAAAAAAGTGTATTATAACACTACCCCATCTTTAGGTCTCAAATTCCAGACAAGACAGAGCTAGTGGTACCGAAATGGTCAAATTGGTGTATGGTTCGAAGCAAGAATGAAAGTCTTTTAAAGACAGACCACGAAGTTTTCTAGGGGCTAAGGGATTGTGAAGGTGAAAAGATGATGTTGCTTGGGGAGTGTGTTGGAGGTGATCCTCTGGTTCCCAAGTACAGTCTGATGCATCGTATCCTTTCCAATGTACCAAGTATTCCAATTTGCCCTTTTTTAATCTGGAGTCGACCATATATTCCACCTCCCATTCCTCATGTCCTTTTTCTGTTATGGCAATAGGATTAGGATGAATGACTGGTTGTTGAGGAAGGGGATCATGATATGGTTTGACTCGTGATATGTTGACAACTGGGTGAATGCATATGTTCACTGGTAGTTGTAATTTGACTGCATTGGGCAAGATGTCTATGATGATATATGAACCTATCCATTTCTGTGATAACTTTTTGGATGGATAGGAAAGGGATAGGTGCTCGGTAGATAACCAGACTTTTTGACCAATCTGGTATTGGGGTGCTTCTGACCATTTTGATTCTGTGATTTGAATCATCTTTTCCTTGGCTTTTTCCAATGATTCTTGAATCTGAGTATTTGTTCATTGGAATTCTTTTGCAAATCCATGCGAGACTTTGTCTGTCTCGAAGCCCAAATGTGGGGAGAACTTTTTGGTAATGGAGAAAGGCATTGATTCCGTTGCCATGGAGAAGGCATTGTTATGTGAGAATTCCGTTATCTTTATCCAATCAGCCCAGGTTTCTTGCTTCTTTGCCACAAAGGTACACAAGTATTGTTCTAACTCATGATTTATTCTTTCTGTTTGACCATCTGTTTGGGGGTGAAAAGAAGTAGAGAGTTTTTGGTGTATGCCAAGGGAGTGGCATAACTCTTGTGTGAATGCAAAAGTAAATTGAGGTCCTCTGTCTGAAACAATAGACGATGGCAAGCCATGTCTGGACCAAACATGGTTGTGAAATAGTTTAGCTAAATCTGATGAAGAAGTGGTTGTGAAACAAGGAATGAAAACCACTTCTTTTGAAAAACGATCCACCACTACTAGGATAGCATCAAAACCATTTGACTTTGGTAATCCAGTAATAAAGTCTGTAGAAATGTCTGTCCAAGGTTTAGAAGGGATAGGTAATGGTAAAAGTTTGCCTGCTGGTGCTTTTTGCGAACCCTTCATGAGGGAGCATGCTTGACAGGTCTTGATATAATTAATAACATCCTGTGACTGTCCAGGCCAATAGAAAAATCATTTTAATAAATGAAGAGTTCTTTTTTGTCCTCCATGTCCTGCAATAGGAGAATCATGACATATCTTTAAAGCTTCCATCCTAAGTTCTTTTGGTATAAATATTGTGTTTGTTTGTTCATGTTGGAGATAACCTTTATCTGTATTATAACACAGCCCTGGCCAGTGTTCATCAAGAAAAGGGCGAGTAGCAGAGATAATATTTTGTAAGAAAAAGGGGGAAATGGAGAGACCCTGGGAGGAAAGGGATGGGAGGGTGGGACAACGCTTGGGGGGTAGGATTGTGACATTCTTGTTGGGCTCCTGGACCACAGTACCATGGTCAAAACACCAGGATAAAGCATCAGCCCTCCCATTGGCCATGCTGGGTTTATAGACAATGGTAAAATGGAATTCCATGAGCAATTCCACCCATTGTGCCTGCCAGGAAGAAAGATCTTGAGGTTTTCTCCAATGTTCCAAAGCCTGGTGATCCATCCAGATTTCAAAGGAGAGACAATCTATCAAAAGATGGCGCCATTTGCACAGAGCCCGGATGATGGCTAGAAGTTCTTTGTCATAAATAGGGTAATTTCTTTTAGTGGCATTTAAGGAATGGGATAAATAGGCTGTGGGGCACCAGTCCCCATCAACTAAATAAGAAAGGACCACACCAGTTGCAATGTCCGTTGCATCTGTTTCAACACAGACTGGCTGAGTGGAGTCGGGATAGACAAGGAAAGGGGCTAAGGACATAATATTTTTTAGCATTACAAAAGCTTTTTGCTGAGGTCTGTCCCAAGAAAAAGCTTGATTTTTTTTTGTGAGGTCATTGAGAGGACGCGTGATATCTGCAAAACCTTGAATAAAACACTGATAATAATTAGCTAAACCGAGGAAGGCTTGAACATGTTTGAGAGTTTGAGGCTGTGGCCAATTTTGAATGGCTTGAACTTTGTTCATCTGCATTTTGACCCTGTCTTTAGATACCACCATACCAAGGTAATCCACTTTTTCTTGCATGAAGTGACATTTAGATGGTTTCAAGAAAAGGTCATGGTCTTGCAGTCATTGTAGAACTTGAGCCACAAGTTGGGCATGTTCTTGTCAGGTTTTGTCTTTTGTAAAAATAATAATGTTGTCAATATATACCAACACAAAAGCCCATAAATCGTGAAAGATGTTATTAACCATAGTTTGGAATGTGCCTGGACTGTTGCACATGCCAAAATACATTACCAGGGGTTCAAAAGCTCCTATAGGCATAGTGAATGCACATTTCCATTCATCACCTTGACACATTCTGATATTGTTATAACCCCATCTAAGATCTAGAGTGGTAAACATGTCAGAGCCTTTGAGACGGTCAATAAGAGTAGAAATCAATGGGAGTGGATAAGAATTCTTGATGGTCCACTCGTTTAGATATCTGTAGTCAATAACCATTCGCTTTCCACCATCCTTTTTTCCTATAAAGAATACAGGAGATGTCTGCAGTGATTTTGAGGGTCTGATGTACCCTTTTCTTGTTTCTGTTTCAATAAAATTCTGAACTTCAGTCATTTCTTTATCTGAAAGTGGAATTATTCATCCTTTCTTTGGTACAAATCCTTCTTTTAGTTCGACTGCATGGTCCCAGGGTTTTCTTGTTGGCATTCTTTCTGATTGTTCCTGGGAAAACATTTTCAGAAATTTATGAAATTCTTTTGGTACCTGATCCTCTAATTTGACTTCATTGGTGTGGATCTGCTGAAGTGGAATTGGTTTGCTGGGATTAGTACTGTTTTCTTTTGCCAATCTATGATAGGATTATGTTTCTTGAACCAGTCATACCCTATTATGAGATCCATTTTGCCAAGTTTTGATACAAGTGCTGGCAACACTTCTTCTTGTATTTTTTCATGTGCATCTGTAAATTCAATTGTCAGGAGAACCTTACTTTGAATTTGTCCTCCTAATCCTTTAGTTCCATCTGCATTGTACACCTCTACCTGTTGTTCCAAAGGCATGGTGGTTAACCTGTGTCGTGAGACAAAGTCAGTATCCACAAATGTTACTACCGCTCCTGAATCAATGAGCACATGGATCATTCTGCATTTGTTCCATTGTTCATTTCGAATTCCTTTTACCTTTATTTCCAATAAAAATTCATCTCTTCCTTTTATTATTTCGAGGTTTTTATAAATATCTGTTAAAGGTGAGTTTCGGATACATAATGAATTGATACCTTTTTCTTTTGTTTTTTCTGAGGAATTAAGCACCAATTTATTGCCATCAGCCAAGCTCTTTCGAGACCCCTCATTGGCAGGTGAATAAACTGTATTCATAGGACAAGAATTTAATAGTACATCAGAAGAAAGAGAAGAATGACTCCGATCACCTCGATCGATCGAAGTCATATTTATTTTAAAGATTTTTGTTCTAAAGAAAACTTGTCCAGCCAGTAAGCTCTGGTGGCTTCTCCATACATACTATCTTCAGGGACTTCTTGAATCCCTGAAACTTGTCCTTTTTTTGCAGCTTCTGCTGCTAGTACCTGCATATCCACCATGGGAGCCTCATATGCGTTTATCTGTCCTGGTACTTTCTCAAAATCCCCAAAGGTCAATATCTGCCTTTGGAGTAGGGCCCTATTAGCTGCCAGGGTGCCAGCCTGTGTTCTTCTTGGATTGAAATCAGGGGGAGGGGTAAAAGGAAGGTTAGAACAGCAGTCTTTTGCCAAGTGCCCCATCTTGTGGCACTTGAAGCATTCCTTTCCACTGTAACTAACTGCCCCTATCTCCATTGGGGCTCCTCTTCCTGGTTGAGTTCCTGTTGCTATGAACCTTGGAGGCTGCCATTGAGGACGAGGTTGGAACTGATTATTAGCAGCAGTGGGGGGTCTGGGAAAAGGACAACTGGGGGATTGCCATTGGGATGCAGGAGCTCCACACTTGACTGCCATACGCTCGAAAGCGCAACCTATGACTCGGAACTGATTAATGAGTTCTCCCACTGTTTCCTCTACTCCTTGTAGCATCACATGTTGGTATATGCGATACTGAACTTGTTCCCTGAGCAATTTCATCACATGATGCTCATCCACTTCTGCATCTTTTTGCAGAACAATGAAGTCCTGCAAATAATCATCTATGCGACCTGTGTGTCACAAGCCTTCCAACTTTTTTAAGGCCTCATGGGCCAACTCATCAATATGGAAATATTTCTTGATGTCCTCGAAGAGTTCCTTCTTTGAAGGCCACTTGTCCTTGTCCAGGCAATCTTCTAGGATCAGCTGGGCATAGCCCTCTGCTTTTCCTTCCATCCGCGAGAGAATTCCTGCAGTCCTTGTTTGATCATCTTTCCAGTCGATGCTGTCTTTCCACACCCTGACCTTTGCCCACCATAACCTCCATTTCTTTCTGTCACCATTCCACTTTCCTGGTTCTGCAACTTTCCTTCCCATTCCCCCTTTCAACTCCCTTAGCAAATCTTCCATTGTGTGTTCTTCCGACATCGTCCTAAGCCTTGAAGGTGATGATGGCTCCGGCTGGTAGTAACTTCCTAATCACCTGAGATCACTCAATGGAAGTGGGTCCTGGGTTGAAAACTCGAAGGGGGGTTCTTCAATGGAGGGGCTTGACTCGGAAACCTCTACCTGACTCTCGTACTCCTCCTTGTTTGGCCTTGATGCGGACACGACGGACTAGAAAGTGAAGAATGTAAGGGGAGGTGCAGATAAAGTGAAGACCCCTTGGTTTCTTGAGGGCAGTAGAGGGTCTAAGAGTTTTTAGTCTATCTGATGCTGCTACCTTTCTATCCCTGGCCCTTGTGGCTTGAAAGTCTAAGGCTGTCTGCCTTTCAAAAACATCAAACTTTCTTTGAAACTCCTCTCTTCCTTGTTTGTTTCCCTCAAATCCTAAGATGGCTTCATTGATTAAGTTCCTAAGTTCTTCCTCGTGCCCCCAAGGATAAGCATGTTTGAAGGGCATAAAAAATGGGGTGACGTTGTCCTAACTTCCTTCTGCACAGACCAAGTAAAAGAGTCTTGTGCAAGTGAAACGCAACCTTTGATGTGTTGACTAAATCCTAACACCTAAGCTTGGTGTGTGCTGCCTGATTCTAAGTTCTGGGTAGTGCTTTTATGCTAGTGGCACTGAACTAGGCAAAGTAGAGAAATGATAAGAGCCAAGGAGTAACAAGAACTAGAGGGTTCAAGTGTGCAAGACTGGGAAAATCCAGGCTTGAGCCAACCTCCTTATATATTGCTACAGTATGTGCACAGACCATGTAAATGGTGCTGGCCCTAAAGTACTGTACAGTAATCCAACCAGTAGCAATAAAGGAGCAGGGATCTAGAAATACATGTGTTGAATCATGAGGTGTGACATCAGAGTCTAGATTGCTCTAGACTTGTGACCTGTGAAGATGTGAAATGTTAAATAGTGAAGATGTGAAAAGGTCACGTGATGTGACGATGTGAAAAGTTGCAATGTTAATAAGATAAGTCCAAAAAGAGTAAAAATAAAAAAATATATTATAACAGCTAGATTGGTTTACTGGATGCAAGGACCAGTCATAAGCTGGATCAGGAGTGGGTCAGAGTTGAGTCAGAGGTATGGGATATGACAGCCATACAAAGTACTAAAATACATAGTTTATGCATTTCTGTTATATAGCAAAATAATTGACTTAATAAGTCCCTGTTTTAAATTATCCATATCTTGATCAATCTTGATTGGAATTATATAATTCAGGCATTGTCATGTAGCCCTGATCAATTACTATTAGTCATCAACTTACACTTTAGCTTTACTTGCTCTTATTATGGAGTTATTCTATAAACATTGAAAAAGTGCTGACTATTGAATCAATTTTTTGAGTCACTGTATATAAAGGGCAGGGGCATTGTTACAGTTTTCAAAACTGTTAACCTATTCCTTGGCCAACTTCTATGAGCTATCTTAAAGGCCCCTGCTTCAGATTTGGCTTCCCTTATTCAGTACTCTTTCCTTATTATTGTTGTTTACCTTACTGTAGCTACTTGTGTTGCTTTGTATATCATAGATATAATAGGGTATCCAGGTAACTCAAGTCTTCTTTAGACTTGACCACTTGTAAGAACTAATAAAACTAAGAACTCAGTCAGGATGGAGAAATAACTGAAAATGCAGTGAAAAATAAGGTATAGTATTAAAGGAAAGCAGAGCTGTCATATACTAATATGTTGGGTAGGCAACAAGTGATTAGAGCTATCATAGTGAAACAAAAGGCTATGATATATGAAGATAGTACCATAATCAACAAGAATAGCCTTTCTTGGCTTCTTGTGGTAGAATCTCATCTTTAGCATTCTAAGCCACTCTTTCTACTCTTGCCTGGCCTGGTTTAGGGGTTAATGCAGTGTTCCACCCTTGTCTTCCTTCTTACTGCTTTTATTATCTAGTTAAGACCATAACAGACATAGACTGGTTTTCCAGTCTAGAGCACTTGTTCTTTTGTGCTTTCTAAGCTGCCAGTCCTTTGATTCTGTTGTGGGCACTTTCCAAGGTTGTTTTCTCTTGTTTTGATCTAAATCCATAACAGTAAGAGAGAACTAAAGTAAAATGGAAGAAAATATTAGTTAAAAGTGTTAAAAGTTGATTGAAGGCATATCTAGGAGGATTTAGGCAGTGCTTAAGACAAAGGGGGGCTATATCAAGTATTAATATATCCAAAATACCTTCTTTATTTTGAAAGATGCAAAACTGTTGTAATGGTATTATTGAATTGAGATAGATGTATCTCCATAGCCACTGGCCCAAATCACATGACCCAGGGACTGATTTGTAGCTAGGGACATGTACTTCCTTTTATGTCACTTAAGCTAAGCAATATTCCCACAGATGTTGGTAGTGCACTCTATACACCACATTGAGGTTAGATATTGCAATAGTTTTGAAGGTTACTGTATTTCCTACTGTTCTATGCAGATTATACATTGGTTTCCACAAGACATGCTTGATGACTAGGAAAAGTATGTCACTTCAAGAAGGGATACTTTAGAAATAGCCAAAAAGATAATGTAGTTCTTATTGAAAGAATGCTGTGCATAGGTTAAGTGGAACTTTGAGAACCTCAGTAGAAGTCAAGCTACTGATATTAGGAGTACTACCTATGAGAACTATGGTAGGTTAGTACAGTAGCAAATGCCTATGAAAATTGGGCCTATCCTCTCTACTGAGGACATAAAACTGAGAATGATACGGAAGTGTACGCTCTAAGCTTATGTAAGTTTTACCATAAATGGAAGTCTAAAGCGTAACTGGTCAAGTTTGAACATTGTAAGTACTGGCAAATGGCCGTTGCAAGACAGGACCACCACTACCTTGATCGGTAGATCTCTGCTGAGCTTCAACTGACGCAGCTTCAGAGTTGATGTCAGCCAACTTGGCAACCAGCTCCGACATCACTGCAGAGCACGTCATCCGATCTCGACGAACTCGTCAACGAGAGAAACCATCTGAGCTGCCTCTACCTGGTCTTGATACTTGCATTGTGCGAGCGAGTCCACGTAGGTCGTGAGGAACGCGAGGCTTTACTGCCTGAACCGACTTTCGTCTTCCAGTTGCAGCCGTTCCGTCTCCAGCTCACGCAACCTGTGGCTGGAAGGCGTAGAATTATTCCCGGATAGATGCTCGCGACACGGGGGTTGGTAGTGCCAATTGACAGCTGTCGTGTTCTCCGGCAAACGTGGAATGGAAGGGATACGGTTGATCTGACCGACAGCAGTGTAATAATGATCAAGAATTGTCACATGCACCCATGAAGATGCCGCTAAAACACCAACAGACTGAAGACCGTTGGGAAGATGGACGATCTCAACGACCTGTGGTTCATCCTGCAATACTCTGCGTTAGAAATGGGGCGAATAAGACGCGACACGCCTATACCTGGGAGCGGAGGAAGGCTGACGGGAATGTGCGAGTGACCTCAGCGGTACCCAAGCTAAATAGTCTGACAGACTTAATGGGGAGTTGACTGGCTTCTATGACTGCTGGGTTGCGGAGAAACCTTGGTGGTGCCAGTAACCATATCGGCTGTGAACACCAAAGGCGAAAGCTTTGGAGCTCCTGGAAGCATTAACCAAAGTGTTTTTAAAGGTCACTACCACGAGCAGTACAACTTGATGTGGATTGGACTCCATGCGACAATAATAAATTGCACTCGTGAGATAGAAACAGTTAGAGTGAAATGATTGGATGCGAGCTCCGACTACAACACAGCGAGAATATACACGGTGACCAGAGACGAGAAGGAGATAAATCAGGAGAGATCCTCTAGCGCTTCGAGCCTGGAAACTTGTCTAATCAATGGAATCAGAAAGAGCCAGTATCCCACCAGGTAATTTTATTTACTCACCTATCCCTGACTGCCTCTTGCCATCTCTGAAGCTTGGCAATTTCGTGCAGTTGAAAGCCATAGATCCGTGGTCGATATCTATCCGCTTTCAAAGCGACACTGGCCGTGCTAACGGGTTCACCGATGGCCTCGGATACTTCCGGTTCCTCCCTTGCACGTCTGTTCCTCTTGTTCGATTCGGTCTCGCTAGCTCGGGGGGGTGGCGTGGGCTCGACAGGACCGACCTTTGGGGAAATGAGATGCGGATAAACCATATAAAGTAAATGTGGGAACGAGGTGCCGAAGTAGGCCCCGTCGATGGATCCATGTCGGGAGGACTTGGGAGAATAAACGTCTTCACAACGGCCACAATAAAGCTTGACCGATTTTTCATACGGAATATCGCTTAGACCGACGGGTAGGAGAGGCTGAGATTGGCACAAGACTCTAGGACACCGACCGAAGTCTACTCTCTTGAACTTTTCAAGCTAGGAAGGCGTAAGATTTGGATTGGAAAGCAGAGTCAGGTACATACCATTTTTGCAAGACCACGTGCCGTGACGATCCACCGCGCGTGGATGAGACCATACAACAAGCGTGCTTGGACATCCAGAGCACCCCGAAGCTCATCCTGGATGTCATCATCTATGGGATGAGATAAACTACATGAAATTTGAAACTAGTTGTGACGAACCAAGGTTATCCGTGATCAGGTCGAGGGCTTGCGTATAGTTGGAAACCTCATTGTTGAGGCCCGTTAGATTGAATCTGTCCAGGATATAGTCCTCCTCGACCTCACAGAAGTATTCGTTGCCTTTCGAAGACAAGAACCAGGATATCCACTAGCATAAGCCATCGTCAGATTGTTCAGATGGTGTATTAGGTCTGCCTCACCGAGCTAGGCTATCGTGTGAGCGAAATACTTGACTGGATGAACAGAAGGGTAACCTACTTGGAATAATCCGAATCAGATCCCGTAGAAGCATCATCCACTGCGCGACCGAGCATCGAATTAGTCCTCTGGTGAAGTCTGTCGTTTTCAAACTGACTTGTGACGACCAACTTGCGAGTCCCTCGATAATTGCTGTTGGGGAAACTGGACGGAAGTGGCGGTGCAGTCTGTTCGGCTCATTGCCAAAACCCATAAAAGGAATAAAGTTTTCGCGTGCTTCACACCTATCGCCTGGGCTCGGCTTGCACTGAAACACATCGAGCCACAAAGACAAGACTCACATGCCAGAAGCTCTTGTTCTGGACATGCCAACAGACCTCCGTTCTACAAGCATGCGCGTTTCTCCCTTTGAACTGGTAGAAGACATTAGGCACAAGAAGATCTCTCGAGGGTTCACCGCATTGACGGTTGAAATTCCCAATGCGAATAAATTTCCACAGATTGATACACCACGACCCCCACCATTGTGGAAAACTCTCGAGTTTTTCTTTTACTACCTGGTAATCGCAGTAGCCATCCCCATCATGGTCTGGGTACCAATCAACTTGAGCTCACGTGAGTTGCTGTCATGCTGTTGGGCGGTGTTCATTCTCACTTGTAAATAACATACAGCTACACATGCCAACTATGCCTTCTTTCATTATAAACTGAGTTCTGGTTGGCTGTTTGGTCGCCAAGTCGTCAGTACATTCACTTCGCAAAATAGAGTGGAGCGTGGACTGATCTAGCGCACATTCAGGACAATAGTGATGCCCAATATCGCGCCTTTCGAAACAATGTACCTGCGCTAGCGTTCCTGGCTCTTGTATACCTTGCGCTCAAATCAATTTATACACGCTCTGCGACTCGCTTAATTCCAGTGACACCAACTGACAAAACATTTCTCGTTCCTTTTACTATTTTTTTTGCTGTATTGTACCTCATCGGACTTCACGGAACAAGCACTTTAAAAATATTTACGATTTTGACCGCTAATTATTATATTGGGAAATCTTTCACTAGATCGCGGGCCGGCCCAATCGTGACTTGGATCTTCAACTGTCTTGTTCTGTTTGCAAATGAGCGCAATGAGGGATACATGTTTTCGAGTCTTCACCCTAGTTTAGCGCCATTGGTGAGTGAGTCATTTTCGTGCGCTAAACCATCTCACTTGCCCAAAGGACGCATTCAAAGGACTCTACCCCCGTTGGGAGATCAGCTTTAACATCACAATGTTGAGGTTACTGTCATTCAACATGGATTATCACTGGGCATGTACATTGCCACATCCAGCAGAAGTTCGTGCTAGTTTATTGGTCTGTTTAAAATCTCAGCCATTCACCGCAGCCGGAATCAACACTTACCGAGAAGCAACGAAGCGCTCTCTCCCACCCCCTCGAGTGCTATACTTACGCAAACTATCTAGCCTATGTGTTATTTCCCCCGCTTTATATTGCTGGCCCAATTTTAACGTTCAACAACTTCATGTGGCAGGTCCTCTACTTTCCTGTCCATCGTCGTCGGTTAACCCGATCATAATATATAGTTGCGTCAACCGGTTAATATTCCATTAGAAACTGTCATGCGCTATTTGGCGCGGTTCCTTATCAGCCTGGTGACCATGGAATTTATTCTCCACTATATGTACGTTGTCGCAATCAAGGACACGAAAGCTTGGCAAGGTGATACGCCTCTCGAACTGAGCATGATCGGCTTTTGGAACCTCATGATCGTTTGGCTGAAAGTGGGTCATTGAATGTAACTGCGCTCGTTTTCCGTTGATTTTGCATTGCTCTAGCTTCTTCTTCCATGGCGATTCTTTAGACTTTGGTCGTTAGCTAGTGGGATTGATCCCCCAGAGAACATGGTTCGATGTATGGCGAACAACTACTCTACGCTAGGTTTTTGGCGAAGTTGGCATCGTTCATACAACCTATGGATAGTGCGGTATTATGTTTCCGAACCTCCCATACCGCCTCCACTAATGTCAGGCAGATATATTTACGTTCCACTTGGGGGCACCAAGAACGTAACGATTACCGCAACACTCATATTCACTTTTGTGGCCTTGTGGCATGATCTATCCTTCCGCTTACTCGCATGGGGATGGCTCGTCAGCATGTTCATCCTCCCTGAACTGTTTGTAGCTATGCTGCTTCCCCAATCCAAGGTTCGTCTCCTTTTTTTCTAACGGAATGACATGTGATCACCGCCTATTTTTTCGCCCGATCAGTACGGACATCACGTGTGGTACCGACACATCTGTGCGTGCGGGGGCGTTGTCAATGTCCTCACAATGATGGTCGCAAACCTTGTCGGGTTTGTCACTGGGCTGGACGGGATTCTGTACGTGACCAACCAGATTACGAGCAGTTTTCAAGGTAATGTCTTGTTATCAGTATGAATTCTAATAAAGTACTAATACCGACGTTGGGGATGATCTGAATGTTGCACACGATCATTTCGGTCCGTGGCTTATACACAAAAGGTCTTCAGTTCTTGCTCGGCGCGTGTGGTTGTTTGTTCGTGGGAGTACAGTTGATGTTTGAATATCGGTGTGTTGCAGATTCATTACCGTTCTTGTCTTTTTTTTTGGCAAGCGAGTGTCGTCTAATCGCGCCCGATTTAATGACAGGGAGGAAGAAATGCGACGTGGGATATTTCGGAGGTGTTGATGATTGGATTGTGGTCCATGTTCGTCGACGACGCAAATTTGTTACTGAATGGATTTGCTTGCCTGCACACACTGCCCATCATGCCGTCCACGCATGGTGCAACGCAAACATCGTGTTTATGCCGCCGTAATGGTGAAGCAACAGTCAACCGACAAGACCTTGCAGGAGTGGCGGCGATAGCAGGACTTGAAAGAGGAAGAGCCTTGGGTGAGCGATTGGCATTCGAAATAAGGCGGTATACCTCGACATCTGGTCACAACTAGATTGAACACTCGAAGTTGTTTCCAAGCCGCACCTTCTGCAAATACCGTCGACAAGCGCTGTGCTCACCCATTTTCCAATAAATCAGACTGGATTGGACAATTAAGAAGGGATCCACGTCAGTGTCTTTCTGTACGGACCGGGTCATATCCAGCCATGCACGGCCCTGCGCTGCATAGATACGCGAGATTGGGACCCTTTCGACCAGCGTCCAGCGCACTGCATCAATGGTACACCTGTTATTCTCCTATTAGTGCTCCTGCTACTTCTCCCATCGTGGGGGCTGTGCTTGCATCGCTCCCAAGTCGCGACTGGCAAAGCCAAGGCGTTTCTTCATGGAAGCTGCCCATTCTTGGGTAAATGAAGTTGACGGAGCCTGTCTGGCGGTTTGCTGCACCTGCATAATTCATAGCACATTACAAAGTTTGACGTCGCTTATAGATCAAAAAAAAAGGTTCGTGTGTTGAATTCCGAAAGGAATTCTCCGAGCCAATTATCTACTGTAACGCACCCACTCGCTCAGAACCGCGTCCACTCACTCCTCACTAATAATGTCATCCTGGACTACCAGACGTCATTATGGATGCCAGAGTCTGCATAGCACCACATACGTCACACCCTTGCTACAGTATATATAGAGAGGCGACCATTCGATGTAGAGTATCGTTCCCTCGAATCATTGAGTCTTGTCCCGCCACGCGGTGGGCTTCCATCTACATCCTTTTGCTTTCCTTCGTGTGTCTGCGATCTGATGAATACCATTCCATACGGTTATCTGATTCATCATGCCGACGGGGCTAGTATGCAGCCAACTCCACGCCTGCATCACACCAGGTGGAAGTGCAAGTTCTACTGGTGGTGCCAGCATGCGTGTTCCAAGAATCAGAGCCTCGCTCCTGATTCCTTCGAAGCGAACGAAAATGACATCGTCACGACCGTCGGGGCGGCGCGCATTTGATTATCTCCAGGACGCTGGAAATGGGGATAAGAGTAACGCTCTAAATGCGCCAGATGTCGCTAAAGTACCGCATTCGGGCAGAGATTGAAGGCATTACACATAAAATCGGACAGGGGCGAGGACCTATGTAAAGATGCTCGAGTTCGTCGCCATTGGTTGGCGCTATATTAAAGTACGTATCCTCATTGCATGCGCACGACGAAAAGCGAAGCCAACAATGTGACGCCTGAAACACATGCAACCCGGTACGTACTCACTTACTTTAGGGGTGACACTGAAATGGCCGTGGACAGATGCACAAAGGGAGACAGTATATCCGCCTTATTGTTGAGGGATACTATCTTCATCGGAGATAAACGGCTAAGTAGTTTCGAACGTACAACATTCAGTATGACGAAAAGTTTAGTTCCATGACTACAGTTGTGTGTCCTTGGCTACGAGGAATCCAACTCCGGAATGTGCGGCGGCAGATGTCCACGGGCGGGGTTCCGTCGGTTTTCGCTCCCCATTTGGTCAAGGTGGCGGGGGAGGAGAATGGAAGTCGCAGGAAGACACGACCGAAAAAGGTGAAACGTGGACTCTCGGGCTCACGTTATGGCTGTGCAAGATCGGGAGTGACAGAGACAAGGCGAGAGCCGGAGAGAGGGGCGGAGGGGGTCGGAGTGGAGTAGGATAAAAGGAGAAGAGAGTACGAGACTGTAAAACTGCAGGATACTTGTAGTCACTAAGTATCCTAATGAACTAATAGTTCGATGTAGCTATTGGCTTATGTAAGCGGTAGAGCGTAGGTAATCAACTAATTCCAACAGAGACGGACAAGAAAGGACTAAGCAGTCAATAGCAGTAGCCAACGTTCTGGGTGACCCTGATCGAAGCGGTCTAGTAGACTTGGTGGCTATTCGTTTTTGATACATGTACTGTCATAGCATAGATTTGGGTCAAAAGATGTCATTCATGGGTGCGAACTCTAAGGTACAAGAAATTTGTGCACAGCCTGCTCCTAGACTCTTTGTCACTGAGAGATTGCGAGGGCAAGCAACTTACAAGTTCCGAAACGAGTGGGACATTCACGGCTTCCAACGCTTTTCGAACCGCTTCAGTCCAGAGGCCCGATGCCGTAAGACTCCGAGTCATCTAGGACGAGGAATCCAATCCTTATCGTTTCGTCTAAGAACGTCTTAATACACTCCTCTCCCCAGGCAGTGGCAGCCTAGAACATCAGCGTACATCAGAAAAATGGGCAGCATTTTGGTCATGACAGTAGCACATGACCCCACCTGAACTTGAAAATGAAATTTGGAATGCATCGTCCACATGTGAGCATTCCTGTAGACAAAAAGAGGAGAAGGGAATAATGAGGGGGGGGGAAGGTAAGTTGCTAGGGAAGCAGGAAAGTGCCATTACAAAATCGGCTTACATGAAAGACATTAGTCGACCCCCCATACATACGCTGCCAACGGTGATGCTATTCCTGTGTTGCATCCGCAGCCTCTTCTCTATCACACCCAAGTTGTTAAAAGAACAAGTCCAGGGGGCTATCGATACTCCCTCTGCTTGTGACCTACCCACAGCCTCAATATCGTTGCTTGGTTCTGGTTCAGCTGGCGACATGCTCGTCGTCACAGCCAACAAATGAGGAAAACAGGGGTCAGACAAATATCTGTCAAAACGCTCCTGGAGTAGTCTGGTCGTCATGATCAGTCTTTCTCTCTCACTGCGTTCCATCAATGGCCGAGCCATGGAGAAGCGCGACGGCATCTGAACGTTGGACGATATGAAATGTGTCTTCGGATTGACAGGAGGTTTCATATAGCGTTCAAGGGACACGCTGAGAAAAATAGGGAGGATTTGAGTAAAAAGGATTTGGACGAATCCAACACGAAAGTGTGTTCAGACAAAGAAGTGTGCTTACACTACCATAGCAGCTGAGAAATCGGCCTCGGTTGCTGTTGTTGGGATCGGATTCATCTTGAACTGTGCCAAAGAATGTGCGGCGTGAAATAATGCCGACACGCTCACCCCTAGCTTCTTCGTCTGCGCAACGACCGCAGCCGTCTCTGATTCTGACATAATTCTTGTATAGCGAAACAGCGGGTCGGACAAAATCAGAGGACGAGTCGGGGGAGGAAGGGTATGACAAGCCTGGGTTATGTATCACTTCGTCAGTCGAACCACAGGGGTGCAAGAACAGAAGAGCATGACGAGATCTGGAGCAAAACTTACCGTAGTGCGAGTACCTTGCTCTGCAAAATCTTGCAATAGTCTTGCTCCAAGCGTCTCCCATTCCTTAGACAGCCCTCCCGTGGCAGTAATCGGATCAACAGGAAGGTTCTTCCACTCCTCCAACTGCCTTACGTCCACCTCTATGCCCTCGCCTGAGATCCATTCACACATCATATTCAAGGCATGCAGCGCTGGCCCAGCGTCGATGATGGTGTGAGACCCATGAAAGTATAATCCATATTCCTTTCCGGCACTGTACTGCTCATCCGAGGTAGTCAGTAGGTATACCCTGAACAGGATGCTAGTGCCATTCCCGTCGGTGTAGGGTAGTCGCTTGAGGTTGATGGCTTGAACGAATTCGGACGTGTTGAGTGATGCTCCTCGATCTTCGACGACAAAGGCCAGATCCAGCCAAGCTTCACGATCAGCGGACGGAGTGTATACCCATCGTGGAGATGCGACATCTTCGACAGTGCAGGCGATAATGGGACAAACAAAGCTAATACATACAAAGTATTTCAGCTCGAGACTCACACGAGGTACGTGGTTGTAAAAAAAGCAATATATCGCAGTTGGAGATTGTTCTCACCGGAGCTTATCGAGTGCTCCCCGAGCACGATCCTTCAGTTCTCCTGTCTTCAGCGAAGAGGTAAAGTTGATGCCAATACAGACTTCACCACCTCTGAACCCAATATCTATCATTCAAATCTGATCACGTCGACAATCAGAAAGATGACTTACGCGTCATACCTGTTCCAATACCTCTGCATGTAAAGTTCAGAGCCAACCATGGGTCTGGTGCAAGTAGATACAGATAAGTCCGACTGTGAAGTGAAACAGAGTAGGATCCAACCGAGTGTATGCAAATGAGTCACGATTGGTATCAAGGACCCATTTTGTTGCTGAGGGGGAAAGTGAACTAGACATGTTGTAGGCGGTGCGTGCGCTGGTGGTTGTCCTCTGATCTACAGTTGTTCTTGAGTGTTGGGACTCAGTCACTCGTTGAGGACGAGGAAACACAGTCGGGGGACCAAGGAACCCTTCATGTTCTGTAGATGGCCCACAGGATCAGCTGCCAGCACGATTCCGAGATCACCCGTAGTGACTAGTGAGACATTCGGAGGAGCATAATAACAGTATTATACCATGGAATGGCCAACAATGGTCATTTTGTCCATGGACCAGCAAGTGGTCGAGTATTCCTGTACTGGGGCATATGTCACACCCACAAAAACAAAGCTGACATGCACAAACTACCCACCGATTATAGTTTCCGGTGTTCAAACGTGAAATCCTAGCCCCTTGGCTCATCGTCAGCTGAACTTGATCCTGTTGACCACTCTCTCTTCTGTGCATCTCGTCATCGCCCATACCTTTACGTAATCAGCATATGTCCTCACGTTCACGTTGTCGCACTCCATCATCGGTGACCGCAGAGTGACTTCGATTATCTCGTACAGATCCTGCCCTGATCTGCCGTATATTGGAATTGGCTTATCGGATTTGCAAGTGTGCATGCATGCAGGCGTCATATTAAACCAAGAGATCACGTTCTCAGCCAAAAAATGTAGGTGAGCTGGCTTATAATCCAATCCAGAACGTGTGGCAGCAGATATACACGGGCGGGGTTTCTTCTGTTTCCTTTCCCTTTGGAATCGCGGATGGGGATTGGAAGTTGCGCGAACAAACCACCGGAAAAGGTCAAGCCCGAACTCAAGCTACTTGCTTACCCCCGTAGGATGGTCCACAGCCCGTCCGTTTGATGAAACTTTCTCTGTATCTGGTAAGAATCTGCTCGATTAGAAGCACAGATTATACTATCAAAGTCGTCGAACTTTTTTCTCAATTCATAAGGGCTGGGATTTCATTGTTATACACCGAGAGAATGTACTATACAAATTACATGACTCTTGAAGCCTCAAAAGGCGATGACAACGAGCTACGCCCAACCCGCCCGCCTCGACGAAATGCATACAGAAGAATTCGTATCACCCAGGGATTACGAGCGCGGTTAACATCCGAGAGGCCCCTACGACTCAAGATTCCGAGTCATCCAGGACGAGGAATCCAATCCTTATCATTTCGTCTAAGAGCGTCTTTGTGTACTCCTCTCCCCAAGCAGTGTCACCCTAGAGCATCAAGGGACGTCAAAAAATGAACAGCAGGTTAGCAGTGGTGGTAGCATATAGCCCCACCTGAACTTGAAAGTGAAACTTGGAATGAATCGTCCACATGTGAATAGTCCTGTAGACCAAAAGAAGAGAAGAGAATGGCAGGGGAGGGAGGTAAGACCAGGAGAAAGCCACTGCAAAAATCCCTCACAGGAAATACCTCAGTCGGACTCCTATGCTTACGCTCCCAACGGCAATGATGTCCCCGTGTTGCGTCCGCAGCCTCCCCTCCATGACACCCACGTTAGTAAAAAAGCACGACCAGGGGGATACCGGTACTTCCTCCGCTTGTGCCTTGCCCAAAGTTCGATATTATTATTTGGGTCTGGTTCACTGGCAACATGCTCACCGTCGCAGCCAACACATGAGGAAGACAAGGATCAGGCAAATATTTGTTATAACACTCCTGGAGTAGTCTGGCTGCCATGATCAGTTTTCCCCTCTCACTGCGTTCCATCAATGGTCGAACCATCGAGAAGCGCGACGGCATAAGAGTAAAGGATGATACGAAATGTGTCTTCGGGTAGACAGGTGGCTTCATGTAACGTTCAAGGGATACCCTAAAAACAATAGAAGATTTGGGTAAAACGAATTCACAGACTAGAGTCAGATAAATCCGACACGCAAGTGTGGTTTGGGTGGAGGCATCACTCACATTGTAGTGGCAGCTGAAAAATCGACCTCGGACACTGTTGCAGGGATCGGGTTCATCTTGAACTGTGCCAAAGAATGCGCGGCATGGAATAATACCGACACGCTCACCCCTAGCTTCTTCGTCTGCGCAACGACTGCGGCCGTCTCTGATTCTGACATAGTTCTCGTATAGCGGAACAGTGGGTCGGATAGAATTAGAGGACGAGACGGAGGAGGAAGGGCATGACAAGGCTAGATTACATGTAATTTCGTCAGTCGAATTACAAGGGATGCAAGAACAGAAAAGTATGACAAGACTCGGGACAAAACTCACCGCAGTTCGAGCGCCCTGCTCTGCAAACTCCTGCAATAGCCTTGCTCCAAGCGTCTCCCATTCCTTAGACAGCCCTCCTGTGGCAGTGATCGGATCAACAGGAAGATTCCTCCACTCTTCTAATGGCCTGATTTCCACTTCCATACCATCATCTGACATCCATTCACACATCAGGTTCAGTGCATGCAGCGCAGGTCCGGCGTCGATGATGGTGTGAGACCCATGAAAGTATAATCCATATTCCTTTCCGGCACTGTACTGCTCATCCGAGGTAGTCAACAGGTATACCCTGAACAGGATGCTAGTGCCATTCCCGTCGGTGTAGGGTAGTCGCTTGAGGTTGATGGCTTGAACGAATTCGGACGTGTTGAGTGATGCTCCTCGATCTTCGACGACAAAGGCCAGAT
>JBBPKN010001107.1:0-21406 GCA_038089275.1 Pulveroboletus cf. rosaemariae | reverse complement strand
AAAATAACCCTTAGCTAAGTAGTGTCAGTACATAACAGAAAAGTCCTTTGCTGCCTCTGGAAACACAGCCTCTTTGCCAAACCTGAGAAATGTGAATTCCATACTGATTCCACTAAGTATCTTGGGTACTGACTCTCCCCTTCAGGGCTCACTATGTCCCCTGAAAAGGTTCAATCCATCCTGGATTGGCCCAAGCCTTGCAAAGTTTGAGATATTCAGTCTTTCCTTGATTTTGCTAATTTCTACCACTGCTTTATTTGGGGCTACTCTGATATCATCATTTTCCTGACTTGCCTTACCCACAAGTCTGCTTGTTGGGATTTTGACACTTTTTATCATGCTACTTTCCAGCACCTCAAGAATGCTTTTACTTCTGCTCCTATTCTGACCCATTGGGTCCCTGATGCTCCTCTCATCATTGAAACTGATGCTTTAGACTACACAATTGCCAGAATTCTCTCACTTCATTGCCTGGACAATGAGGTCCACCCTGTCACTTTCTATTCACATATGCTCACTGCACCAGAACTCAACTATAACACCCATAATAAGGAGCTCCTTGCTATTTTCACTGCATTCAAGACCTGGCATCATTACCTCAAAGGTTCTGGTTCTCTGGTGAATATCATTACTGATCACAAGAACCTGGAATATTTCACTATATCTAAGCTTTTGACCTGCTGGCAAGCCTGGTGGTCAGAGTTTTTCTCTTAGTTTAATCTGATTATCTGTTTTCACCCTGGTCATTTAGGTGCTAAACCTGATGCTTTAACTAGATGATGGGACATCTATCCCAGAGAGGAAAAATAGCAACTATGCCCTTGTTAATCTGCATAACTTCTGGCCCATGTTCACACAGAAGCAACTTGCTGTATCCCTCCAGGCTTTCTCCCTAGTGTCTCCAGTATTCTGGTCCACATCCCTTTTCAACATCAAAATCCTCCATCAAGACATCCTCTTGGCACTCCCTTCTGATTCCACTGCCTCTACCAACTTTTCTGGTATCCTCTCATCTGACTCTTGTTGGTCTAGAGATCCAAAAGGTTTCTTGCATCTGGACAACCACATCTATGTCCCTGACACCTCCAACCTCTGCCTCTGGGTCCTCTGCTACAAGCACAACCATCTCTTATCTGGATACTTTGGTCAGAATCAGACACTGGAGCTTATTTACTAAAAGTATACCTGGCCTGGCATTTGAGCATTTGTTAAAGAGTATGTTTCTTCATGTACAGCTTGTGCCCATGCCAAGGTACCCCATCACAAACCCTATGGTTTCCTCAAGCAGCTCCCCATTCCAGAAAAGCCATGGAATTCCATTTCTATGGATTTCATCCAATAGCTCCTGGCTTTCTCCAGTTACTCTGCCATCCTCATTGTTGTAGATCATCTATTGAAGCAGTGCATTTTCATCCCTACAGATGACAAGGTGACCTCCCCAGAGCTTGCTAAACTCTTCTTACTTCATGTGTTCTCCAAACATGGAGTTTCCTTCCACATTACCTCTGATTAAGGTTCTGAGTTTATTTCCCATTTCTTCTGTTCCCTGGGTCAAGCCTTCAAAATCCATCTCCACTTCATCTCCAGGTATCATCCAGAGGGTAACAGTCAAATCAAGCAAATGAACCAAACCCTGGAGCAGTATCTATGTATTTATTGGAACTATCAGCAGGACAACTGGTCCAAACTCCTGCCCCTCATGGAGTTTGCTTATAACAACACCTCTAATGCTACCACAGGTGTTTCCCCTTTCTTTGCTAACAAGAGCTACCATCCAAACATCTTCATGCACCCAGAATGTGATCTCACCTCTACCCAAGCTCAAGAATATGCCATTGACCTCAACTCTCTCCATGTCTTCCTTTGTGAAGAAATAGCTGCTGCCCAAGTCAGATACCAAGGACCCACAGATGCCCAATGATCTCCAGCACTGGACTTTAAAGTAGATGACCAGGTATTTATTAAGGCTAAGTACTTCAGGACTATACAGTCATTCAAGAAACATGTTGAAAAGAACTTAGGTCCTTATTCCATTATTGCTCAGTGTTAAAACTTATTCCAATAGAAGGAGACTGTTAAAATCTATACCAGTATGGGTATACTTTTAACCAGTTTCTTTTTAAATGAAACCCTTGACACTAAAGAAAGGTCATAACTCCAGAGGGCTCCAGAGGGCTTCAGAGGAATCTAGGAAGGGTTTCAATAATCAAATGGGACTTGGCTTCACCTTATGTGGTACATCCTTGCACTTTTCCAGTGTCCCAATTTACATAAATGTTGGAGGTAGATAAGAAGGCTGTTTCTATGCTCAACAGGGGAGACAGGTAGGACAAGGAGAGTCAAGCCTAGTTATGGGGGTGGGACCTTGTGACTTCTTCAAGGATATTGCTTGGCCTCAAAGGTACTCTGGAGTAATCTGAAGGATCAGAGTAAGCTCAAGGGCTTAAGCAAAGTAAGAATAAAGACAAGGGGGTGTTTTTGTTGATGTTCATACTGAGGTACAAGATACAAAACTACAGTACTTATACCTTAGAGAGGCAGAACTATCTAGAAGTGTAACAAAGTGAAACAGGTGCAAACTCAGAAGTGAAGCAGATGTCTAAATATCTAAGAAATGAATGGAGATGTCAGGGAAGACAATGTCCAATTATGTCAGACTGAAACTGAAGGGTGACAGAATGAAACAGGGGGAAGCAAGGAACAGGAATGGAACAGGAATAGTAACAATGATAATAACAGTAACTGAGACTGGTAATGGTAATGGAGTTATACCAGGACAGTCCAGAGATAACAAAGGGGAACTAAGGTAGTACTTAACTGGAGCAGAGATAGACTAAAGATGGAACGGGGCAGAGTGGGAGCAGAAGCCCAGGGAAGCATATAATACTGAGGGGCAGAAAGCATACATGTGTAGCTGAGAAAGACTGGAATGGTGACAGAGGGCCAGAGTTGCCTGAAGGGGAGTCAAAGGGCTAGAGTGGCTTACTAGGTATGAAGACCAATTGTAAGCTGGATTGGAATGGGGTCAGAATTGGATCAGGGGTTTGGAATATAACACTCAGGCAGGCTTACTATTCTTCACACTTCATCTTCTGGAGAACATGAAGTCTGTTCACCCAGTCTTTCATGTTTCTCAACTTGAACCCTTTGTCTCCAATGTGATCCCAGATTATGTGCAATCACCCCCACCATCAGTCAAGATCAATGGTGAACCAGAGTTTGAGATCTTCAAAATCCTAGACTCAAAGATAGATCATAGGTAAAGGAACTGCAAATTACTATATCTGGTTAAGTGGTTAGATTATAAGGATATTAATAAGAAGACCTTGTGGCTTCTTGCCACTGAATTAAATTATACTTTGGAGATTGTTAAGGAGTTTCATCTTCATTATCTGGACAAACCTGGGCCATCTTATGATTAACCAACTGAGTAGTGGATCTAGTGATCTAGTCACAAGATCTTCTATCTACTCTAAGATTGCCTTCTTAATCCCCTTGTCTACCACTGAAATTTTGCCAACCTCTGTGCAAAGTTCTGACAGCTCCACTGCCACCTCATCAACCTTCCCATCCTTGCTTTCTAAACTCCTGGCTTCTCCAGTCTCCTCCACCCATGCCTTTCCCAATGCATCAACTAGCCATCCTAGCAGCCAATTTTTGCATTTTGCCTCCCACTGTACCTTCCTGCCCATCTCCCTTATTAACACCTCCATCAGATGACAGCCCTCAGCCATCTGCTGAAGACCCTCCTCTGTCTCCTCTGAGTCTGCCCTGCTATTGGACATCTCTTCCTCTCCTATCTTCCATCTTCACTTCCTCTCTGGCTTTTCCTGGCCAGGGTGGTCACACCTCACCTTTGCCTCTATACAGGCAAGGCATGATGTTGACTTGCCCAGGCCCACCTGGCACTCCAGTCTCTGGTCATCACATCTCCAGCACCCCAGTCCCTCTTCCACTCTCCTCTTGCCATTTCCACTACTTAACTCTATCTGGGCTTGGTGAAGTTCCTTCACCTAAGCCAGTTTTGAGTGCTAGGCTCTGATCACATTTCCAGTACTCACCCATTTCTGGACTGCCACCACTGATTTTCAAGCCTTCTCTGCTTTCTTCCAAGCCTCCTTCTCTCTCCTCACTTTTCTCCACTGCTTTCACTCAGCATACTTTGCATTGCCAAGCTCCTCTTTATCTTCAACATGCTCCTTCAGGTGCTCATCAGACCAGGTGTGAATGTTGGCGAATGAAGACATGATGAGAGAAACTAGTATGGAAGTCTCTGGGGTAGTATTCACTTTTATGATTTTCTGGCCAGCTAAACCCCAATACCTGCTCTGCTCATTTATTCATCAAAAGCACATGCTTTACAGCCTTTAGGGGTTCAGGCCTTAAGAGGGGAATACTGTTACATCCCATGCCAATGAGCCAACTCTACTGTGTCTTCAGTACCACTCCAGTTGCTTTCATGCTTTAAGCTGCATATTTCCTAGTTTTCTTTACCTTCATCTTTTCCTACCTAATGATTGTTTCCAACTTTACCTATGGTAACTCCATACCATTTCAATACAACTCCATAGTTCCTCTGATCTCACTTCCTGTTCCTGTTTCTTTGTGCCTTGCTTTTCTCTGTCATTATTTAGTTTTGGTTTGACATTATTTAACATTGTTTTCACTGACATCTCCATTCATATCCAGAATGCATTGGCACCTGCTTTGCTTATGAGACAACTCCTTTCACATCTCCATTCCCTCCTTAGATATGTTATAGTCTGCATTTTTCATTTTTCAAATCATGTGATCTTATCTTATCTTACCACATGGTTATCTAATCTTTTATCTTATCTAGGCATGTGATGGGTCACATGACTGGTCTAGACCCAGGGCATAGGGTTAGCCTCATGTCTTCAGCCTGTACTTCATTTCCATTGTTCTTTTATTTTAAAAGCATTACTCCTTTTCAGTCATTGGCTATTCTTATGATGTCTTCTCTTCTTCTTCATGGTGCCTCAGGGTCTGTGGGAATATTCCCATCAGGGTCTTGATCTGTGCACTCTTCTGTATAGTATAAATACTGTAGCCTTAGAATGACTCAAGTCCCAGTCTTAAGCACTTGTATCATCTAGTACAGTGTTTACTCATATAACAAACCTTTGCTTACATCTCATCTCATCTCACTGACATCAACATCACTTAGCCCTTGTCTAGGGGTTATCTCTCTTTATACATCATTCAAAACCAAGAACATAACAAGATAATCTGCCTCCCTGAGATATAAGTACTAAAGCTCTGTATCTTGTACTTCAGTTTGAATATTAACCATAACACAACATTATGATCCCCTCAGACCCCCTCCTGCCTCATGACTTGACATCATGCCCTACCCTAAGTCTCACAACTTACTTCACAACTCAATGTTATATCTCTTGTTCAGAAAAGCCCTATGGTCTATTCCAGACCTTTAATAGTTTCTGACCCCTCCATAAATCAGGGCACCTGGTACTAACATAAGAATTTACCACATAAGGTGAAGCCAAGCTCCATTCACTCCAGAATTCTCTGGAGTACCCCCAGAGTACATTGCAACTTTATAACACATCTCCACTCTGTTACTGGGCAATCTCCATTTTATCTTATAATGGGATACAAACCCCATGCCCTTCCCTTCATTATCAATGAATCACTGATGCCTGCCATTGCTAACTGTACCAAGGCACTCCTCACTGCTTGTGACAAAGCCCTTGCCACACATAATCTCACTTATCAAACTATGGCATTCCATATCTGCTTCACCTTCTCCCTATTTGCAAAAGGAGATAAGGTGTGGTTAGAAGCTTGAAATTTGAAATGAGCCATCATTCATCTGAAACTCTCCTCCAAAAGAGAAGAACCCTTCACCATCACAGAAGTTCTCTCTTGTATAACTTATTGCCTCCACCTTCCATTCACATGAAAGATTTACCCTATATTCCATGCATCACTACTATTACCCTATTGTGAAAATGATGTGCATGGAAAGAATTTTCCTGCTTTACCTCTGGACCTTATAGAAGATGAAAAGGAATATGAATTAGAGCAGATATTAAAACATTGAGGCCTTCCAGACAACCACCAGTTTCTGATCTGATGGAAAGGATACTTAGCAGAAGATAACTTATGGGAACCCAAGCAGAATCTGAAACATTCTCAGTCCACTCTAGATAAGTATAAACTTCTCCACCCTTGCCACTTTCCCCCCATTGCCCCTTCTCCTCATTCCATCACTAAGAAATCTTTTTCCTGTTCCCACAAATAAACAACATGACCTTTACCATCAATCAAGGGTTCTGCTCATACAACACCCCTCTTGATACTCCTCCCACTTCCTCATCACAACTTTCCTCTAAGAAAGTTCCAGCTGAGCTGTTGCTCATCTTGTTCCCCTCCACTTCTACTAATACTTATTTTTCTTCTCCATGTTCTGCTCTCATTTCTGAAACCCCTTCTGAGAATTTCATAGTCTCTTTCCCTGCTATCTCCATTGGCCCTGCTGTTATTGCACCTATTCTGGTGCCTTCCCCTGCCATCAATACTATGTCCACTGGTATACTTAGTGTTAACCTTCCACTCTCCATCCATGCTCTCCATTGTGGTGCCCCCTCTCCTGACTATACCCATCAAGTCATGACCTATATCAATGACTCCTGCCTTGCTATCCCCATTGAGTCCCACTTGAACATGTTCTTGCCTCTATGACTCATCTACCAACTATACATGCAACTTCTTCATCTCCCCCTTATGGCCTCTGCCCTTGCTCACATTTCCCATGCTTGGGTCTCCCTTATCCAGGTACTCCTTTCTTCCATTTACCAAGAACTCCTAACAAACATTGAAACACTTATCTATCAGCTTAAGATGGGTAAGTTCCTTACTAACCTGGATAGATACATGTGAGAGCTTGTTACCACTCAGGAATATACCCCTACCACTCCTGTTGCATTCTCCTCTTCTCTAGATGATGATGAGCTAGCCACTTTCAAACATGCCAAAGCATGGTGAACTGGCCTTTATGGTAATAGTCATCTTCCCCCATCTTACCTCCAATTTTGTGAGGCATGTTTCCACTGCCACAGCTTGGGCCATATTCATATTTACTGTCCCTTATACCAATGTCTCTACTATCTCCAATGGTGCCCTGAACATACCCAAGCTTGTTGCCCTGCTTAACACCATGTTGTTGACCCCCTTATTTCCTTCTCCACTTTCTCCTCTTCTTACAGCTTCTTCCACACATCCTTCCACAACTTATCCTGCTTCTTTCATTCCTCTCATCACTTCCATGGCTTCTGTGGCTCTCAGGGGTCATAATACCACCCTCCCATGGCTTTGTCACCCCCTTCACCTTCTTATTACTCTAATGATGACTTTTGCAATGATGTCATTGATAAGGTTGGCTGGGCCAACATCACCAGCTCCCCAGGGCCATCCTATAGCACCTTTTGAGGTATCATGAGTCTTCCACCCCTAGCAGGGGGGTAATATTACATTTTTCTCTTATTCTTTTTTTTTTCCTTTTCTCTCATCTTAGCTTCTGCTCTTTGAACCTCTTGTCCATCTGCTAAGCACCTCAAGTGCTTTTCCCCTTAGATTCTGCCCTTCTCATGTTCTAGCCTTGTCTAGACTGCTTTTTTGTTATGCTCTTTGCCCAGGCCTTCTATTTCTAATCAGCTGACTTATAATTGTTCTATTACTTTCCATTCATTTTCATATGAATACCTTACTTATCACTTGTCAGCATGATTACTTAGCCAAGCTCTGCTTAAACCTTATTAACTGTACTATAAAGTAGTATACTTCTAGTTTCCTCTTTCCTTATGCTACTTCTACCTTGCAATCACCTCACAGTTCTTACTTGCCCTTGTCCTTGTACCTACATACTTGGAATCCACTCTTGTGTTCAGGCACTTAATCTGAGGATCATCAGTGTCTAATCTTGGCACACCTCTGGGAGTATAGCTGGTACCACTTGAGCATGACACTTTGTTTGTTGCTCTCCACTTGTCTTGAAGCTTACCCTTCAGTTCGCTTTTTCCCATTTTCCACAGCAAGGTCTACATCTGTCCCTACCTGGGCCTAGTATAACAGTTGAACAGGACTTGGCTTTATCTTATGTAATGTATTCTTGCACTTTCCAGTGTTTCAATTTACATTAATGTTGGAGGTGATTTGAAGAGCTGTCAAAGGTCTGAAATAGGCCATAGGGCTTTTCCACCAAGAGGTACAACATCAAGTTATGAAGCAGGAAGGGATCAAGGAGGATTGTAACATTGTGTTATGGTCAATATTCAAACTAAGGTACAAGATACAGAGCTACCATACTTCTACCTTGAAAAAGTGGATTATCTAAGGAAGGAACAGAGATGTGAAAGGAGTTGTTTCATAAGTGAAGCAGGTGCCAATGTATCCTGGATACAAATGGAGATATAAGGGAAGATAGTGTTAAATAATGTCAAACTGAAACTAAATGATAACAGGAAAAGGCAAGGCAGAAAGAAACAGGAACAGGAAGTGAGATCAGAGAAACTACAGAGTTGTATTGGAATGGTATGGAGTTAGTGTAGATAAAGTTGTAATCACATTAGGTAGAAAAGGACAGAGGTAACAGGAACCAGGAAATATGCAGCTTAAAGCATAAAAGCAACCAGAGTTGCACCAAAGATATGGATATAGCAGAGTTGATTCATTGGCCTGGGATATAACAGGTTTGCAATAATGTGTACTGTAATTGGCTACATTTGTCTCAGGGCTCATTTGTACTTATAGGGGCAAGACACCTTGGTTTCTGCACAGGATATAATGTGAAGCATTCACAAGGGTGTGCCAGGGGAAGAACAGATGCTGGAAGTGGTACCAGTAATGTTGGAAATGGTTGAAGAGGGGGACTGGCAAGAAAAACAACTCAGGACAGTTATACAGACACTGCCAAATGCTCTGAAGGCTGAATGGCCAAACTTGTAACCCTGAATCAAAAGATAACAACCCCCATTCTAAGAGGGTGTGCTGGGGGACTTGGGAAACTGGCTATAGGGTGCTTAATGAGGTGTGATCCTCATTCCAGCCTTGAGCCACTCTAAACAATGACAAACTGGACATTTAATAGCATAATCCTTATTTTATTATTGACAATAACTTGGAAAAGGCAGTTTATAGACCTGCTGAGGTCTCTCTGAATTTAATGGTTATGTGAACTCCAACAAATGGCTTGTGTCAGTTGTAAGGACACCAACAAACTCTTTAAAGCATCTTTATTAAATTCTGACTTGAATAGATGACTGTGATAAACTCAGAAAGGAAATCTCAGACAGAAAACTCATAAGGGGAGGGAGATTGAGCAGTTTAGAGCAAAACATGTCAAGATTCAAAAACCTGTGAGGGAAACTTTAAAGAAAGACTCATATTGACTTAGTTTACCTGTTCAGACATGAGCTGGTCATACTGCTCAGTTGTAATGATGTAAGCTGGTCTGTGATGGTTCTAAGGACTTTAACAAACTATGAGGGTTTCATAGGATGACCCACAACACCAAAACAGTTTAATGATGTGCTTTAATCAAATCTATTTTTAAAATATTGTGGTTTACCATGGCCATCCAGTCTGATGATACTTTTTCAGCAAAATGTGTGATATTGACTCTTGATGGCAGTAAAGCCCAAAAATCTTCTTTGACATCTGCTAACCAACTTGTGTAAGCAGTTTTTGTCATGGAAATCTAACAACTCTGGCAAAGGTGATAAAAGTTGAAAAGTGGCAATCAAGGAGTGTGGCTGAGGGAGTACAAAGCTCAGGCTTGCTAGATCTGACCCAGAATAGAAAATACTCATAAATAAGGACCTAGGAGCATGATTGAGGGAGTATAAAGCTCAAGCCAGCCAAGTCCATGAAAATAAAAAGCTTAAAATAAAAAACTCGCAGATTTGTTCCAGGAGATCCCTAAACTCCTACTTAGTTTATCTAAACATAAGCTGGTCCAACCTCCTCAACTGTGACAGTTTTTGAACCTGCCCAGGTTTTGAAGTATCTTAAGACTCTTTTTCTGCTCAGCTTTAGAAACATGAGCTGATTCTGTGGGAATCTTCTGCCTGACCTGGGTAACAACTGAGAAACTGTGAGTGACAGTGGTTGCTAACAAACAAAGGTGGGGAGATGACTGCTGAGACAATGGTTATAGTGACAAATGGTACCACTCAAGTAAATAGTCTAAAGCAAGTGTTAAGGGTCCAACTCTAATCTCAGAGGCAAACAATCAGACCAGAGAAAGAATAATAGCAACAAATAAACAAGTGCTTTTGACTGGAAAATCCAGTCTAAACCTTTGCCCTTATATATTACTAAGTACCTGTGCATGAACCAGGTCATGAGGCCAACATAAGGTAAAAGGTGCCAGTCAAACAAAAGGTAATCTGAATAAGATGAGATAAGAAAATAGGGGCTAAAAGCAGTGTAAGTAAAGTGAGTTCATAATATCTTATCTGCATGATCCATTAATTATACTCTCAGTTAGCATGCTCTATGCCCTATTTCCTATTTTAGTATCTATTATTTTTAGCCCTGGTAATCTGTGTACCACTTTAAATAGTATTATGTTTTTCTCTTTTTTTTTTTCTTTCTCTTTGATCTTATGTTTTAGCTTCTGCTCTTTGTGCACCTCAGGTGCTTTCTTGTTTGTCTTTACCTAGACTTCCACTCTTTCCATACCCTAGCCCAGTTTAGGCTGCTCTTTTGTTATACCTTTTGCTTAGGTGTTCTATCTTTCAATCAGCTGACTCATAATTAATCTATTGCTTTCCATTCATTTCCACATGGATAACTTACTCATTACTTGTTAGCCTGATTAAAATAGCCATCTTTACTCAAACTTTATCAATTGTACTATAAAGTAGCATACTTCCTGTTGCATTTCTTTTTACACTACTTCTACCTTGCAATTCTTTGTATATTCCTTGTCCATATATCTAGTACCTGGAATCCACTTCTTATCAGTCCCAGCTGTCTCTGGTTTAAAGCCCAGTCATCCTAGCATCTGACTTAAAGCACAGCCCTGTGTTTGTTACTTACCTCAAGGCATAATCCTGTGTTTATGGCCTATTATTACCCCAAGGCTTACATTTTGTAGAGCCTCTCCTTGTCTTCACCAGCAAGGTCTACATTAGTCCCTATCAAGGCCTGATATAACAAAAAAAGTAGCATATTCTACTTGTAGCTGTCTTAGCTGCAGACTACTCCCCACCATTTCACCTAAGTAACCTTCACTGTTTAACTCTCTCTGGGAAAAATCCAAAGCCTCAACCTCAGATCCTCTCAAGTTCACTTCAGAGCTGTTAAAACATATACCAATCTCCTTTCTGAACAAAACCCTATTGCTAGAGGGCAAAGGCCAGGTTCCAGTGCTTTAGTGGTGCATGAATCTAAGGGAAGATTATACTCTGGAAACTCTGGGGATGTCTGAAGACTTCCAGAGGGATTTGGAAAGGGTTGGTTGGTCAGATGGGACTCAGCTTCACCTTATGTGGTGTGCCCTTGCACTTTCTGGTGTCCTGATTTACATAAATGTCAGAGATGGGGAAGAGAACTATCTTAGCACTCAACAAAAGGGACAGACAAGACAAGGAGAGTCAAGCCTAGTTATGGAGGTGAGACCTTACAATTCCTTCAAGGATATTACTTGGCCCTGGAGATGTTCCAGAGTAATCCAGAGGATTAGAGTGAGCCTAAGGGCTTGGGCAGAGTAAGGACAATAACAAGGGGGGTATTTATGTCAATATTTATACTGAGGTACAAGATACAGGACTACAGTACTTATACCTTAGAGAGGCAGAACTATCTAAGAGTATAGCAAAATAAAACAGGTGCAAACTCAGAAGTGGAGCAGATGTATAAATATCTAAGCAACAAATGGAGATATCAGGGGAGACAATGTTCAATCATGTCAGACCAAAACTGAGAGATAACAGGAAGAAGTAAGGGGAAACAAGGAACAGGAACAGAAACAGGAATAGCAACAGTAACTGAAAGTGGGACTAGGAATGGAGTTGTATCAGAGTAGTCTGGAAAAGGTAAAGTGAAACTAAGGTAGTACTTAACTGGAACAGAAATAGAACTAGAAACAAAATAGGGTGGAGCAGAAGCAGAGGGCTGGAAAGCATATATCAATGAAAGGCAGAAAGCATACATGCATAGCTGGGGTGAAATAAAATGGTGACAGAGGGCCAGAGTTGCCTGGAGGGGAGCTAGGGGACTAGAGTGGCTTACTGGATGTGAGAACCAGTTGTAAGCCAGGTCAGGATTGGATTGGAATTGGGTTGAAGATATGGGATATGACAATTACTGTCTCTGATCTCTGAAATAAACCTTTTAAAGTCATGCTAAGAACTTAATCCATTAAAGATATTCAATTCTAATAACTTTCTAGACTCTTGCAGAGGTATAATTGATTGTCTTCTGACTTTTTACACTTGCTCTAAGTACTATCTTGATTGATTCTTGACAACTTTTATTACAGAGGTATGCCTGATAACCTTTTGACTTTTTATACTTGCAATTACTTGCTTATCTTCTTCAGATCTAAAAACTAGTTTGAAGTCATTGCAGATTAAGGGTTTCTCAGGAGAACTCATAACACTGAAACAGTTTACTGTCATGCTTAGGACTCTTGATGACTTGAATACTAAATTTTTCAGTTACTTGCCTAAATAACTGACTGCTTTCATATGAAGACTAACTGCATCATTATTAGCTTTTGCTTACTTAACCTTTCTTCTTGTCTAAACTCTGAATAGTTTAAAGACATTACAGTCTGATCTTTGCATTACAATCTTCAAATTTGTTCTAATAACTTCTGATCATTACTTTGCTCCTGGGTATTAAGAAGCTCTCTGCAGCTACTTCATCTGTATCATTTCCTGCAGGGAATAGATCAACAGACAATCTGCATTCTTCTTTCAATGTTAATGAATTGACTTTTATATCTTTCTGGATTAAACTCTTGACCACTTTGCTAAATCCTTGTCAGAATACTCTTCAGTTTTCCAAGTTGAATACTTCTTCACTCTTTGATGCCTGATATATGATGCACAAAACTGGATGGTGCTGTGAATCTTCTTCAACTTGTACTTGCCAATTTTCTTCCTAGAATGACTATTTGATAAAGCAGATGTTGAACTGCAACTCTAATAGTTTTAAATCATTTCAGATTCTTGATAAACTTCCTTGCAACACTTTCTACTCAGAGATAAATCTTCTTTTATCTGGCATTACTCAGTTCTCTCTGAAATAGACTTTCTTCAATCTGCTTCTCTTTATGTCCACAGATATACCATTTCTCTTCATATTCATGGCAAATACTTGTCACTTGCATTAATTGACTATTTTCTTCATCAACTAATCTCTAATAAGACCCTTTTGAACTTGAACTTTTCATTATTATCCCCTCTTTAGGGGTGTCTTTTATTGGATAGACTTTTCTTCTTGACTGTCTCCATGTGATTACTCAATGGACTAAATCACCTGAATTTCCTGATAGAAATCTTCTCTTGAATAATATTCTTGTTTGAGTAAGCTACTCTGATTTCCTGTGAATCAAAACTCCAAAAATCAAAGAGTAAACCATCAAATATCCTCCCTATCTCTAGGACTCAGAGATCCATCCTATCCTGACAAGATGGTTATTATTATTAATCTTCTTCAAACTTCTTCTGAATTCTTTTCTATAGTACTTGATGCTTGTTTCCAATTTCTACTTGCACAATGGCTTTTGTCTGTGTACTCCAAGACTTGCTTTCTTATTTCAGCTACTTCCTTTCTACTTGTCAAGGCCCTAGATATGACCTTAACTTTTATCTAATTTCACTTACTCAAAGACTCTGATAGTTTAATGTCATCTTAGATCTATATAGCTTATAGTCATTCTGGACTGTTCTTGATTCAGATATCAAGTGTTAAACTTTGACTTTGATCAGAGTAAATCTTCATGTATTATTCTAAATAGCTAGATGTCTTCTTTGATCACAATTATCAATCTTCCTTTCTAGTCTTGATACTTGATTCTTGAATCTATCTTCATTTATAGACATTGTAGTCTCTTCATAGTTTTCAGATGTTGCAGTCTCAAGATCTAAAGACCAAAACTCTTTCCAAACAGACCATTCTTGAATCTATTTTAATTTTTCCTCATCCAAGGCTTCTTTGATTATCTTCATTGAACTATCTTTTCTTCAGTCTAAGCTCCAGCTTCTTCAATCTTCTTATCCAGCTTGACAATACTGGCAAACAATATGTGAACTTCAAACAAACACCTTCATTAATGCTTGCCCAAAGTCTGTAACAACAGACTTTTAACTTCTACTTTTCCTTGATAATCTATGTTCTTGTACTTTTTGAAGTCAATGATTGACTATAGCTTGTAATGTTCTTTCAACTTGATCCATTCAATTCACAAACTTCTCAAAGGTTTCTGATTTTGTAATGTGATATCTGTTCTAGAGGATTTGTAGTGCATACCCACAACTGGATAATCCTTGATGATGTGTAAGCATTTCCCTAAAACTTCTAGTTTGCAACTAAGCCTTCTGTTCTTTAGTACTAAGCCAATACATTTTAACAAGTGGTGATGGTCTATGATGATTTCATGTTATAATGGTTTGATGATTTTGATTTCAGTGACAAAAGTTATATAACACCAATAAACAGCAGCAAGAAGGGATGGGCACTAGATGATACCCAGATGTAAATCACAGCAGCCAAAAGGCTTGCATTCATGTGACAGCATCCCAAAGCATTTCCTAGAATTAAAAAAATGGATAGTTTTGAGATGTGTCCAGATTCTAATAATGTTAGATACACCAAAGAATATTACCAAGTCACTTAGCTTCTTAACAACTCTATATGTGGCTGAAGTAGTCTAAGAACTTGCTTGGATCCTGATGTTGATGTTGGTTATTGATGAATGAAAGGGAATGGTTTTGATTTGCTAGCAGTATAAATTCCTTCTTCAATGATATTCCTATAATCATTTATTGGGCTCTGAGTAATCAAACACATTGCACCTGGTCAAGTAAGATAGCTTTAACCAAGTGTTATGGTATTGGACTTGGTATGACTCATTCTAACCCTAAATGGTATGGCCTTCAGGAGATACATAATATTGATGTTAGTTTCAGTTGAAATAAATGAAAGTTGGTGGGGACTTAGGGTAGCAAAGCCTGAGGAGCTATTGCACTAGTTATTTCAGAGAAAGCCCTGTATTGAGAGCTAACTAGGAGTGGAGATAAAAAAGTGATATAAATAACAAAGTGGTCAAAGCTAGGGGCTAAGTACTATATTTCACTAAGTATTTATATCTATTTTAGTTGTGCATGGACCATCTCTGGGGCATAGGGAACTACCATAAATAGTAATAGGGCATAGGGTGTGCTTACTGAGAATATGATCAATAGGCCATGTGAATAAAATGTATAGAATTAAGAGGCTATATAGAATAGAAGGGAAAAATCCAGGATTAGTGGAGATTAAACCATAACCTCTACCTGAGGCACTGCCTTAGTACTGATCTTCTGATAACTTCTGAGGCCTGAGGGCACTCACTACTGCTGCTGCTAAATATGGCTTTTGGGCTAGTGGCCACAGAACTAGGCAAGAGAAAAATAGAAAACAAGAGACTTGGACTTGTGAAAGCTAAAGAAAGAGCTTAAGTGTGCAAGACTAGGGATTCCAGGCTTGCATCTCTCCTTTATATATGCTACAGTATGGCACACAGACCATGTAAGATGGACTGGCCCTAAACTAATGTACAGTTAGCTAACCAATGACAATAAAGAAGTGGGAATCTAGAAATATACATGTAAAACATGAGATATAACATCAAAGTCTAGAGCAGTCTAGACTTATGATATGTGAAGATGTGAAAATGTGAAGAGGTAAAGAGTGAAGATGTGAAATGGTCACATAGGTGACATATGAAGAGTCAAAGTGATGTTAAAAATGTAATAAAAATGAAATAAAATTATAACACTATTATGAGGCCAAGAAAATTCCATCTAGAGATCTGCCATAATTAGACCTGACCCTTATCTGGATTGAGATCAGATTTATCAGAGATAAGATTGGAAGATGCATCTGTCATCTAAAATGCTAGATCTAACCATAAACTGTGTTTAAATCCAAGGAGAATACTTTAAAAACAACTTAACCATATTCTAGGGTTTACTCTTGTTTGGCAATAAAGTCTCACAGTCATGTGCTTGTCATGTGACTCTTCTGCTAGCAAACTGTTCATTTATAACAGTTAATAACATGACATTAAGCTGGGTAGTAAGTCTGGATATGTTTAAAGTACCAGCAAAGGCAGTAGGTGTTATAGTCTTAACTAGACAATAAAAGCAGCAAGAAGGAAGACAAGGGCAAAATACTGCACTAATCTCTAAACTGGGCCAGGCAAGAGTAAAAAAAGTGACTCAGAATGCTGGAGATGAGATTCCACCACAAAAAGCCAAGAAAAGCTATTCTTACAAGTGGTCAAGTCTTTTTTAGGCTTGAGCCTCCTGAATTCTCTATTATATCTGTGGTACAGAAAGAAACACAAGTAGCTACATTAAGATAAACAACAATAATAAGAAAAGAGTACTAAACAAGGGAAGCCAAACCTAAAGCAGGGGCCTTTAAGATAGCTTATAGAAGTTGGCCAAGAAATAGGCTAACAGTTCTGAAAACCAAAACAGTAGGAACATTGGTAAGAGGGACAATTGACCTGGATGTGGCCCAGTTAGTGGCAGTAAAAGCATGCTTCATGAAAGCAAGGATAAAAAGAAAAAAGGTGACCTTTGCCATGGAAACCTGTTTATCAGATCTCTACATGTTCAAAGGCAGCTAGTTTATCATTATTGAGGGGAGGAAAGAAGGCTAAGGGAGTGGATGGAGTATAGCCATGAGCAGAAGCTAACTCATGCATGTAATGGTCAAGGTCTATGTCATATTCCGAATTCCAACCCCATTCTGACCTGGCTTACAATTGGTCTTCACACCTAGTAAGCCACTCCAGCCCTCTGACTCCCCTCCAGGCAACTCCAGCCCTCTGTTACCATTCCAGTCTTCCCCAGCTACACATGTACACTTCCTGCCCCTCAGCATTATATGCTTCCCCAAACTTCCACTCCCACTTTGCCCATTCCATTTCCAGTCTATCTCTGCTCCAGTTAAGTACTACCCTAGTTCCCCTTTGTCATCTCTGGACCATCCCAATATAACTCCATTACTGTTCCTGGTCAGTTACTGTTACCATCATTGCTGCTCTTCCTATTCCATTCCTGTTCCTTGCTCTTTCCTGTTTCATCCTGTCACCCTTCAGTTTCAGTTTAACATGATTGAACATGGTCTCCCTGACATCTCCATTCGTTTCCTAGATATCTAGACATCTGCTTCACTTCTGAGTTTGCACCTGTCTCATTTCATTACACTTCTAGATAGCTCTGCCTTTCTGAGGTATAAGTACTGTAGTTCTGTATCTTGTACCTCAGTATGAATATTGACAGAAACACCCTCTTGTTATTGTCCTCACTCTGATCGAGCCTTTGGGCTCACTCCAACCCTCTGGGTTACTCTGGAGTTTTCAGCATTAAAGTCATTATGGCTTAATGTTGACTTGGGATAAGCAACAACTTTACTGTTGTTACTACCCCTATCCGACCTAAGTCCTCTGACTTACTCCAACCCTCTGGCCCTGCTGGAGATTATAATCAGCCTATTGGCTACCTTCTATAAGTCTTGATGACTCTGCTTCTTACAACTGGACTTAATACTCTTTATCTTGTCTGTCTCTTTTGTTGAGCTCTGAGCAAGCTCTCCTCTGCTATCTCTGGCCTGCCACACATCAGAACACCAAAGCTATGCCAGGGCATTGAAGCCAAGTCCTGTTTGATGAAAAACCTGCTATTTAACTACTTGACCATTTTCAGAAATCTTCAGAAATCTCCAGAGACCTCTGGAGCTCATATCTCCTTCTGATGAACTCCAACCTAGTAGTAGTAGTAGTAGCAGTATTTGGGTTTTGATAATCTGTCACCTTAGTACAAATATTGACAAAAACACCAGAAAACTCTCTTGTCATTGTCTTTACTCTGCTCGAGCCTTGGGCTCACTCTGATCCTCTGGGTTACTCTGGAGTATCTCCAAGGCTATGCAGTATCCTTGAAGGAGTCATAAAACCTCACCTCCATGACTAGGCTTGACTCTCCTTGTCCTGCCTGTCCCTCCTGTTAAGCATAGAGACAGCCTTATCACCCACCCCGACATCTATGTAAATTGGAACAACAGAGAAGTGCAAGAATGCACCCCATAAGGTGAAGCCAAGTCCCATTCAACCATTGAAACCCTTTCTAGATTTCCCCAGAATTCTTCAGAGCACCTGGAGTTCTGATCTACCTTCAGTGTCAAGGGTTTCATTTAAAAAAGAGGAACTGGTTAAAAGTATACTCATCTTGGTATAGGTTTTAACAGTCTCTTTATAGTGGGATGGAAAGTTTTAACAGTCTGTGAGAAACTTGCTAAATGTTACATTGAGTAATGTCGGTTTTGAAACAATAAATGATATAACTCTAATCAAGGGCCTTAACAATGTTAATGTTGGTGTGATGAGAGGTAAAGCAAGTAATATAAAGGAGCCCTAGTGAGGCCACTTGTACTAGAGGATACAAATGCTCAAGACTGGGGCTTGAGTCATGTTATAATTTTATTACATTTTTCGCATTTCTGATACTATGCTTACTCTTTACAAAGTCACATCATGTGACTTCTTCACCTTTTCACTTCTTCACTATTTCACATTTTCACATTTCACAGGCCTAGACTGGTCTAGGCTATGAGGTCATGCCTTATGCTTAACACATGTTACTGATAGGGTTTTCACTACTTTATTGCCATTGGTTGGCTTACTGTACTATACTTTAGGGCCAGTTTTGTGTTCTTGGTCTGTGTGCAGTTCTGAACAATATATAAAGGTCAAGGTGTAAGCTGGGATTTTCCCAGTTTTGCACACTTGAGCTTTTGCTTTCACAAGTCCCTGTCTCTTGTTTCTATCCTCTTTTGCCTAGTTCCATGGCTCTATGTTCAAAGCTACAATTAGATCAGATCAGATAAGATAAGAGTGCCCTCAGGCCTCTCAAAGTCATTCAATATCAAGAAGATATTTCAAGTTATACTAAGGCTATAGTATTTATACTATCCTGAAATGTGCATGGACCAGGACTCTGATGGGAAGATTCCCACAGACCCTGAGGCACCATCAAAAAGAAGAGAAGTTATTGTAAGAATAGCCAATGGCTAAAAAGGAGTAATGCTTCTGAAATGGAAGAACAACAGAGATTAAGAACAGGTGTAAGGCATGAGGCTAACCCTATGCCCTGGGTCTAGACCAGTCATGTGACCCGTCACATGACCTGATAAGATAAAAGATTAGATAACCACATGAAAAGATAAAATAAAGTCACATGATTAAAAAGTGAAAAATGCGAACTATAACACTGAACTCCAACTAATAGACCAGGATTTTGATGTTGAATAAGAGTTCTTGATAAATTAATGTAATGAGAGTCTGTGCAAGAAAGATGCAAGCATGGGAAATATAAGCTAATGCAGCAGCAAGAAGGGGAAGTATTATATCCCATATATCTGATCCAATTCTGACCCAGCTTATGCCTGATACTAGCCCTCTAACTCTCTTCCATGCAACTTCAGCCCTCTATCATCACTTCATTCTACTCCAGCAACACTTGTAAATCTTCTGCCTTGCCATCAGTACAAGCATCTCTGGCCCTCTGTTCCTATTCTGCGCTCATTCTGACTTTAGTTTTGCTTCTTGACTTATGATTTTTACTTATTATAGTTCTTGCTCCAGCTTCTCCAGAGCTACTCCACTTGAACTCCACTATTTCTTGACATTAGTTCTTATCTTCTGTTTTGTTTCAGCTTTGTATCCAACCACTGTGTTATAATAACACCTGTTGTTAGTTACTCTTAGATACCTCCAATCTCATCTTTATTTATCTCCAGAAGATAATATTTCATGCTTCACTCTCCTAACAACTCCTAATACATCTCCATTTGTATCCAGATTGCATTGACACCTGTCTTTGCTTCTAAGATAACTTCCTTTATATCTCTGTTCCTTTTTAGATAATCTGCTCCTTCAAGATATAAGTACAGTAGTTCTGTATTTGGTACCTTAGTTTAAATATTGACAGAAACACCTCATATTCCTGTCTGTTTACCCTTACTCTGACCAAGCCCTTGAGCTCACTCTAACTCTCCAGATTACTCCAGAGTTTTCAGCATTAAAGTTATTATGGCTTAATGTTGACTTGGAATAAGTGACAACTTAACTGTTGTTACTGCCCCTATTCAACCTGAGTCTCCTGACTTACTCTGACCCTCCAGCCCTGCTGGAGATCATGACCAGCCTATTGGCTACCTTCCTCAAGTCTTGATAACTTCACTTCTTAAGACTAAACTTGACACTCTTTATCTTGTCCATTTCTTTTGTTGAGCCCTGAGCAAGCTCTCCTCTGCTATCTCCAGCCCACTGCAAATCAGGACACCAAGACTATGCAAGAGTGTACCACATAAGGTGAAGATAAGTCCTGTTTGATAAGAAATCTGCTACTTGACTACTTGATTATTTTTGAAAATCTCTGGAATTATCTGGAGACATCTGGAGCTTGTGTTTTCTTCAAGTGAACTCCAACTTAGTAGAAGTAGCAGCTGATTCAGTCCCAACATTTTGAGTTTTGACAGTATATTCAAACTCTCACTTGCATAAGCCTTTACTTCTATTTCTTGGTATAAAGCAAGTGTACTTCTTGTTTCTTCTGATATTAGCTCGGAGTTTTTCTCCTTTTAACCCCTATTTAGGCATTGCCTTCTATTGTCCTTCCTGATTCTGCTTTTCTGGCACTTCTGACACCCTGAAGTTAATTCTAACCCTTTCTACTTACTGTTATATCCTGGACCTCTGACCTGAATTCTGACCCCATTCCAACCCAGCTTACAATTGGTCTTCACACCTAGTAAGCCACTCCAGCCCTCTGACTCCCCTCCAGGCAACTCTGGCCCTCCATCACCATTCCAGTCTTTCCCAGCTACACATGTACACTCCCATTCCTCAGCATTATATGCTCCCCCAGACTTTCACTCCCACTCTGCCCATTCTGCTTCCAGTCTATCTCTGCCCCAGTTAAGTATTATTCTAGTTCCCCTTCATCATCTCTAAACCATTCCAATATAACTCTGTTACCATTACCATCATTGTTACTATTCCTGTTCCATTCCTGTTCCTTGCTCTCCCCTGTTTCATCCTGTCACCCTTCAGTTTCAGTCTGACATGATTGAACAT
>JBBPKN010001106.1:0-21422 GCA_038089275.1 Pulveroboletus cf. rosaemariae | reverse complement strand
CTGCTGTATTTCTAGGTCCCTGCTTCTTTTATGCTATTGGATGAATTACTGTACCATACTTTAGGGCCAGCATCAGTTACATGGTCTGTGTGCATACTGTAGCAATATATAAGGAGATTGGCTCAAGCCTGGGTTTTCCCAGTCTTGCACACTTGAATCTTCTACATTCTTGTTCCCTCTTGGCTCTTACTTCTCTATCTCTTTTGCCTAGTTCAAAGTCACTAGTCTAAAAGCTTCACTCAGAATCTAGAAATCAGCACACATCAAGAGATTAGGTGTTTTAGGTCAATGCATCAAGCTGTTGCATTTCAGCAGAGTTTTCTCCTAATAATGCATTCTTCTCCTTCACCCAGAATATTCTATTTGCATTAATCAAATAATATTGTCCATGCCTTGATTTTGAATTAAACTTCCCTTCTCATACCTTTCCAACAAATTAAAAGCCATATATGCAGATACCCAGCAAATATTGATTCAGGCTCAGAAAAGAATGAAAAAACAGGCAGATAAAAGGAGAATGGAAGCTTTCAAGTACCAGATAGAACAAAAAGTCTGGTTATCCACCAAAAACCTTAAACTTCCTTATCCTTTTAAAAAGTTGTCACAAAAATGGATTGGTTCTTACACTATTAGCAATATAATGCATAACACAGTAAAATTACACCTTTCAAAGGATATCTGCATTTATCCTGTGGTTAATGTATCAAGGATTAAACCATATCTTGATCCTCTTCCATATTAACCTGTTATCCACTCCAATCCTATCCATATTACAAAAGATAGAGATTAAGAATAGAAAGTTGCCTATATTGTTGACTCTAGACTTAGAAAAGATGATCTGGAATATTTGGTCCATTAAAAGGACTATAATAAAGTGGATTGTACTTGAAAACCTGCCAAGCATCTTTGCAATGCTCCTTAGGCAGTTGATAGCTTTCATTGCAATTATTTCTTAGCACCACAAAAATTATATGCTCTATCTCTTGATGCTTTTTGCTTCTGTTTCCATTCTTATGAGAACTTGGTCTTTATAGTAGAGAGAGCCATGGTGGTTCTGCATTGGGGTAAATGGCATACTAGGCTTGTTCACTTCTGAGGCATTACCCACATCTCATCTGGAATCTAAGATCTAAAGATAGGATAGTATTATAATGTACTTTTTTATTTATTTTATTTTTCATTTATTTTTGACCCTACTTTAACTTTTCACATTATTATATCACATGTCCCTTTTACATCTTTACATTTTCACATTTTTACCTCTTCACACTTTCACCTTTTCATATTTCACTCCTTCACACTTTATGTAATCTAGACTATAAGATCATATCTTATGTTCTTCTTATGTATTTCTAGGTTCCTGCTCTCTTTATATTATTGGCTAGCTTAGTATACACTAGTTTAGAGCAGCCTTACTTTATATGGTCTATGCATCATACTGTAGTATATATAAGAAGGTACATTCAAGCCTGGGATTTCCAGTCTTGTGCACTTGAACTCTCTAGCTTTTACAAGTTACTTGACTTTTTTATGCTTTGCCTAGTTCTGTTGCCTCTAGTTCAAAGGCTTCACTCAGTAGTTTAGCAGCCATGCATACAAATGTGCTCCATTAGAAGATTAACACTAAAAAGGTGTTTTACTTACCCTATGCCCTATTTCCTATTCAGTATTTATACTAGACTCACTGGTGGTTTGTATGTGGCTAAAATTAGTATAAGTAGCTAGTACATTACTATTAAAGCTTTCCAGCCTTAACCACTTGTTACCATTATATTATTCATATTCTAGTTAGTGCCTTTCAATACAGGTCTATTCAGTAACTTGTTATTATGGCTTCTTAGACTTTGCTATTCTAAGTACTTCCACACTATCTCTTTATTTATTTAATTCTAAACCAACTACAAATCTGGTATCCTCCCAAGATTAGAGTTAGGAAGGCTTATCTCAAAGTTGAGAATGCAACAGTATCAACCAAAAGTGGCTGGTATTCCATAATTTGGGTAAGATTTTGGTTATTAGCTCAAAAGCTCAAAAAATCTATTTATAATATTGCTATTTTAATTTGACCATATCTTCACAGGCTTTAATTTTAGTCATGTGACTTAGAGTGCATTATTATAGTCAAGAGTATGTACTATTTATAACTTTATCAAAGCTAGACTTGATTTTTATGCCATATGACAGTATTTGTCATTTACTGCCATTTAAGTCAATATAGAAAGAGTTTTTAAAGTTATTGTATGTAGGCTCAGGTAGACAATTTGATATAAAGTGTAACTTAAAGTGCACACAGGTGCTCTTCTACTCCTGAGAACCTAAAAGGGAAAAGAAAGAATCTAACCCTTACTTTATCTAAGGGTAGTAATCAAGTACTGCTATTATAGGTGATTTTTTAAGCAAGGAAAGCCTAGATCTGGCAAAGAGAAACAATGAGACCTAGACTTGTGAAAGCATGTAGGTTGCTGAAGAGAACTGTAAAGAATGTGAGATCTCAGTAATAACTTTAGACACTAAACTAGAACTCAAGTAACTAAGACTAAAAAATCAGTTCTTGCCACTTTTGCCCTATATATATTTCTATAACTAATGCATGGACCAGATAATCTACATACACCAGTATGGGAACTCTGACTAAATGGGAAATAGGGCATAGGACATAACTAAGGAAATAACTATCTATCTATAGTAAGCCATAATATAATTGTAAATAGAAAGAGATAATGCAGGGTCTACCATGTAGCAACAGTAAGGCCAGGGATCTTTGCCACAGATAAAATTCAATCATAAGATTTGTCATAAATATATTATAGATTCAGATCCAGATTTAAACAAGATTTATGAAGATTAAATCTAGGGCATTTTCAGAGAAAATTCAAGGAAGATCCAGATTATATGCCATCACATAACTATCTGCAAAGAATACTCTGAGAGTAAAAAGCTAACTCTGAGCTAGGGTTTTATATTAGGGGTTCCTTATGCACAATTAAATAAGATCATATAACTACTTCTAGTGCTGCAGTATCACTTTGTAATATAATGTTACAGACTCACTTAGATAAATGGTTATATATCCAACTCTAACTCAAACTCTCTTGGGGTTGTGCCAGATTCAATATTGATTTCAAATAAAAGTAAGAGAATAAAAGTGTAAATATCTATCCTTAGATAGAAATAGGACTTTAGAGAGAAGGAAATACTCAGGGTAGCTAAGCCTAAGAAGCAAAGAATGATATACTGAATGCTTATTGAGATACCTAGATGGCTAAACAAACTATTACAATTTCCTCTTTTCTTTTTCACTGTTGTCCTTTTTATATTCTAGTTTCTGCTCTTTATGCACTTATATGCTTTCTTGTCCTTCTTTTGTCTTAGCTTCTGCTTTTCTTGTGCTTTAACCAAGACTAGACTGCTCTCTTGTTATACTATCATATCTCATACCTCTGACCCCATTCTGATCCAATCCTGATCCAGTTTATAACTGGTCCCCATACCCAGTAAGCCAATCTAGCCCTCTTACTCCCCTTCAGGCAACTCTGGCCCTTCATCACCATTTTATTCCACCCCAGCTATGCATGTATGCTTTCCACCCCTTCATTAGTATATGCTTCCCTGGCCCTCCACTTCTGCTCTGCTCTATTCTGTTTTCAGCCCTATCTCTATTCCAGTTAAGTACTATCTTAGTTTTACTTTGTCTTCTCCAGACCACTCCATTATAACTCCATTTCTGTCCCTGCTCTCAGTTACTGTTACTATTATTGTTACTATTCCTGTTCTATTCCTGTTTCTTGTTTTCCCTTATTTCTGAAACACAGCTGCTGATGTGTTGACCTAAACCTAACATCTAGCCTTGGTGTGTGCTTTCTAATCCTGAATAGTGACTTTGAACTTAGAGTCACAATAACTAGGCAAGAGTAGTAAAGAGAATGAAGAGCCAAGGGACTTGTAGAACTGGAAGATTCAAATGCACAAGACTGGGAAAACCCAGACTTGAGCAGACCTCCTTTTATATTGCTATAGTATGTGCACAGACCATGTAAATGGTACTGGTCCTAAATAAAGTACAGTAAGCCAACCAATGGCAAAATAAAAGTGGGGACCTTAGAAATACAGCAGGTAAACATAAGTTATGACAGCAGAGTCTAGATTACTCTAGATCTGTGACATGTGAAGATGTGAAATGTGAAAGGGTGAAAATGTGAAGGTGTGATAATATGAAGAAGGTGATTATGTGAAATAGTCATGTGATGTGACAATGTGAAGAGCTACAATAGTGAGAAGAAAATGCCAAAGAAGGAAAAAATGAAAAAGTGCATTATAACAATTTCATCCTGTTATCCTTTAGTTTCAGTCTAATATGATTAAATATTGTCTTCCCTAACATCTCCATTTATTTCTTAGATATTTAGACATTTGCTTTGCTTCTGATTTGCATCTGTTTCACTTTACTATACTTCTAGATAGTTCTGCCTCTCTGAGATATAAGTACTGTAGTTTTGTATCTTGTACCTCAGTATAAATATTAACATAAATACCCCCTTGTCATTGTCCTTCCTCTGATTGAGCCCTTAGGCTTACTCTGACTCTCTGAGTTACTCTGGAGCACCTCTGGAACCAATTGATATTCTTGAAGAAATTGTAAGGTCCCATCTGTTACAGTGTCAATTTTCTAAGTAACCTGTCCTAACCCTAAACAGTCTGCCTTGATGAAATATGTTGGTTTCATTGTTGGATTTGGATTGAATAAAAAGAGGAACAGTGTCTGGACTCAAGCTAGCAAGGCCTAAAAAGCCATTACCACTAGTTAGGAGGGAAAGAGACTATATTGAAGGTAGTATGGTTTTGGTATGAGGATAATAGGTAATTAAGGCTGGGGTGAAACACAACAACTTGATGCATTGACCTAAAACACCTAACTTCTTGGTGTGTGCTGATTCCTAAGTTCTGAGTAGTGCTTTTATGCTAGTGGCACTGAACTAGGCAAAGTATAGAGAAAAGTAAGAGCCAAGAGTTACAAGAACTAGAAGATTCAAGTGTGCAAGACTGGGAAAATCCAGACTTAAGCCAATCTTCTTATATATTGCTACATACTGTGCATAGACCATGTAAATGGTGCTGGCCCTAAATATTGTACAGTAAGCCAACCAATAGCAATAAAGGAGCAGGGTGTTATGAACGAATAGTTCAGATGCACAAGAGTCACATGACAAGCACATGATCATGAAACTCCTATGCCATATTGAGCCAAACCCTAGGCTATGGTTAGTCTTATTCAGAGTATCCTCAACTAAAGGGTTAGCACAGGATTAGCAGCAATCTCAGATGAAGGTATCTCCTGATCTAATCTAGATGACATCAGATCTTAGATCTGATCTGTGGCAGAGATCCAGATGGGATCTCCTCAGCCTCAAGACTAAGGTGCTGTCTTCATATCCATTGACCCTGCAGTCTTTTCTTCCATTCTTGTACTTTTCTTCCATTAAGACCCTTGATACACATGGTTATTTAGTCATACCCTTTATCCTCACCCTATGCCCAGTTTCCATATTTGTATTTATCCCAGCTAGACTTGGTGGTCTGTGCACCACCCTAGATAGTATAAATAGGCCATTTATATAGCTCTTAGCTTCCCAGCTTTGAGCACTTGTTTGTTTAGCCATCTAGGCATCTCAATAGACAAGCTAGTGTTTGGACTTTGCTTCTCAGGCTTAGCTACCCTGAGTACTTCCCTCCTTCATAAGTCCTGCACTACATCTAGGGTCAGGCATCTATACATTCCCCTATATATTCTTCTATATTCAACATCAACATTGACATCAGCACAACCTCAAGGTCACCAGGTTTAGGGTTTATTCTCTTCTCGTACCAAGTCCAACACCAAGGACTGTAACACAGGGACCTAGAAATACATGAGTTAAACATGAGATCTGACATCAGAGTCTAGATTGTTTTAGACTGGTGCCATCTGAAGATGTAAAATGTGATAATGTGAAATGGTGAAATAGTGAAGAAGTGAAAAGGTGAAGGTGTGAAGAGATCATGTGATGTGATAATGTGAAGAGCTACAGTAGTATGAAGATAAGTCCAAAAAGAGTAAAAATGAAAAAGTACATTATAATATGGGGAGTCTTAACCAAGGAACTACCTACTATATATACTATAGCCAATGGCGCACAGACCACCTAGTCTCTCCAGCACAATACTAAATAAGGAAAGAGGGCATAGGATGAGGGTAAAGGGTTATGACCAATGGGCCATGCAGATAAGGGGTATAGAATGAAGAGGCTATGTAGAATGAAAGGTCAGAGTTCAGGATAAGTGGAGATTAAACCATACCCTCAGCCATGAGGCTGAGGAGATCCCATCTGGATCCCTGCCATGATTAGATCCATCAATCTAGATCAGATGTCATCTAGATCCAATTGGGAAATATCTTTATCTGAGATTCTAGATTCAACCATAAGCTATGCCCAAACCCAAGGGGAAATACTCTGATAACAACTTAACCATATCCTAGGGTTTATCCTTGTTTGACAATAAAGTCTCATGGTCATGTGCTTGTCATGTGACTCTTGTACATCCGAATATTATGTTTATAACACTATTCCCTCTTTAAGGGCAAGACTCCTGGATTACCAAAGTTCTTGTTTGCCTTTTCATATAAGGTCTTGAATACCCATCATTGGAAGTATGGTCTCATTGTGACTCTGAAACTCTGAAATAAATAGAAAGAAAAAGAAAAAGTTTACATAGGCCAAGAAGCTCTAAGGGTTTGAAAAGCATGAAAAAATATTCTTTCTTGAAATGTTGCTCTTCATCATTGAATAGATTCTTCCTAGAAGAGAGATGTTCACTATGTTCACCATCTCTACTATCCCCTCTTCAGATTTTCTCATTCTGAGAAAATACACTCTGAATGTGCAAGTAATCTTCCACTAGAACAAGTACTTTCTTTCAGAAAAAATTTGATGATTTTGCAATGAAAAACTTCATCTTGCTTCTCAATATACTGGTATGTTTCAACCAGGCTTCTTGCTTCAACAAATCTCAAATCCAATTAAGGACTGAGTGACAATTTGCTAAATGAACAAGGAATGGCAGAATTAATGAAATAATGACCTAGAATTTTGATAATGCAGATTTCTTGCATTACTGCCCCTGAAAACTCTGAAATAAACCTTTTAAAGTCATGCTAAGGACTCAATCCATTGAAAATATTTGATCTTGATAACTTTCTAGACTCTTGCAGAGGTATATTTGATAACCTTCTAACTTTTTACACTTGCTTGAGTACTATCTTGATCAATTCTTGACAACTTTCATTGCAGAGGTATGCCTGATTGCCTTCTGACTTTTTATACTTGCAATTACTTGCTAAATCTTCTTTAGACCTATATTTCATAGTTTTAGTCATTGTGGACTAAGGGTTTCATAGGATAACACATAACACCAAAACAGTTTTATATTATGCTTAGAACTCTTGCAACTCAAATACTAAATCATTCAGTTACTTGCCTAGATGACTAACTGCTCCACTTATATGGAGACTAACTGCATTGTCATTAGCTTTCTCTTACTTAACTTTTCTTCTCATCTGAACTCTGAAACAAATAGTTTTAAAACATCTCAGTCTGATCCTTGAAAACCACATTCTTGAACTTTTTCAGATAACTTCTGATTATCGCTTCACTCCTGGGTATAGAGAAGCTCTCTGCAGCTACTTTATCCACATCATTTCCTGCAGGGAATAGATCAATGGACAGCCAGCATTCTTCTTTGTGATGTTAACAAATTGACTTTCATATCTTCCCTGATTAAGCTCTTGATTGTGATTCTTTATTTGGATCCTTGACAAAATACTATTCATCTTTCCATTGTCAAATACTTCTTCACTCTTTGATGCCTGATATATAATGAACAAAACTAGAGGCTGGTGCTGCAAATTCTTCTTCAACTTTGTACTTTGATGATTTTCTTCCTGAGATTACTTTTGATAATGCAGATGTAGAACTGTCTCTGTAGTTTTAAATTGTTTTAGATTCTTCTGAACTCCTTGCAATCATTTTCTACTTAGAAATAAATCTTCTTTTATCTATCGATGCTTATTCAACTCTGAAATAGACTTTCTTCAAACCTGCTTCTCTTCATGTCCACAGATATAACCACTTCTCTTCATGTTCATGGCTGAATTCTCATCTTCCTTGTGCTTGACTATTTTCTTTATCAAGTGATCTCTGAATAGCATAATCAAGTATTAGAATCAAATCATCATCCCCTCTTCAGGGGTAACTTCTAGTGAATAGACTTTTCTTGACAACTCTTCAATCAGTTGCTCAATGGAATAAACCACCCAAACTTCCTGCTAGAATTCTCTTGACTGATTCTTCAACTTGATCTTACTTCTCTGAATGCATTTCTGTAAATCAAAACTTTTCCAACTTCAAGAGTAAACCATCAAATCTCATCCCAGATCTCCAGCAACAAATGGTTATGCTATAGGCCAACAAGACCTGATCATTATTATTGATCTTCTTGGAATCTTCAATCTTCTTCTTCACAGTACTTCACTTTGCTTGTTTTTGCATCTACTTGGTTTTTAACCCTTTTGTCTGTGTACTCCAAGACTTGATTTCTTGTTTCAACTACTTTCTTTCTACTCATCAAGGTATAAGCCTCAACTTTCATCTGATTTCATTTACTAAAAGACTCTGATAGTTTTCTGTCATTTCAGACTCTTGTTGACTCAGATACTAAGTGTGTTCTTGACTTTGATCGGAGTAAACCTTCTCATATCCTCCTAGATCCCAGTGACAATTGGTTATGCCCTAGGCTAACCAATCTAGTCATAATCATCAATCTTCCTTTCTAGTCTTGACACTTTTCTCCAGATATGATTTCTTTTTCATTTAATGACATTGCAGTCCTTGGATCTTTGTTTATAGACATTGCAGTCTGTTCAACCTAAAAGCAAACACTTCTATCATGGATTGATCATCCTTGATCTTATTTTGATTCTTCCTCATCCAAGGCTTTCCTTGATCAACTTCATTGAACTTTCTTTCCACAATATAGGAAGTCTGCTTGCTCTTTGGTCTACTTTCCTGTGTGTACTTGGTTTTCTGACATGAGCTGGTCTAGTCTTAGTTTTAGAACTTTCTGATTCACTGCTTGATCAATTATACTGATAGTTGTGAGATACCATAAAACTCCTAGATAATTTAACCAAAGGGTTTGATGAACCCTTGAAATGATATTCGATCTGTAAACAGAATCCAAATGGCAGTGAAGCCTAAGACTCCATCCAAAGTCTCAATTCTTTCTCCATCTATGGCAGTTTGAATGGCAACTGAGCCTTGTGATTGAACCTGAATAATGATAGACATTTTCTTTTCAGTACATTTTCTGTTTTGCTCACTGTAAGTCTGGTTTGTAATAATGGTTTTTGTTTTCTCAATTTTGGTTTCAGTGTAAAGGGTTATATGACACCCATAAACAAAGAGGAGAAGGGTAAAGTGGCAGTTTCAAGATATGCCCAGATCCAAAGTGGCCTTTTAACAATGTGCCCAGATCTAACAATACCAACCAGTAGCACCAGAGTATTGACAAGTTACTTACTTCCTTACAAACCAGCATCCACTGTATCTGAGGCCATTTACTGACATGCCTATGTTTGCAGCCTTTTTATGACATGCTCAGGTCCGGGGACAACCTCTATCCAAAGGCCAAAGCAGTTTAATGATGTACTCAGGTCTAAAGTTGATGTCGGTTACAATGTGTGAAGGGAAACTGTCTTCATTTTGCTATGCAGTATAAATTCTCTCTTTATTGGTGAAACTTCCACAAAGGCATTAATAAGGCTTGGGATAGACAAACACTGCACCTGATCAAGTAAGGGGTAGCCTTAATCAAGTGTTACAGTGTCAATCTTCTGAGTGACCTGTCCTAACCCTAAATGGTCTGCCTTGATGAGGTGTGTTGGTTTCATTGTTGGATTTGAATTGAATAGAAAAAGGAACAGTGTCTGGACTCAAGCTAGCAAGGCCTAAGGAGCCATTACCACTAGTTAGGAGGGAAAGAGACTATATTGGAGGTGGTATGGTTTCAGTATAAGGATAATAGGTGATTAAGGCTGGGGAGCCTTAACCAAGGAACTACCTACTATATATACTATAGCCAATGGCGCACAGACCACCTAGTCTTTCCAGCACAATACTAAATAAGGAAAGAGGGCATAGGGTAAGGATAAAGGGTTATGATCAATGGACCATGTGAATAAGGGGTATAGAATGGAGAGGCTATATAGAATGGAAGGTCAGGGTTCAGGGTAAGTGGAGATTAAACCATACCTCAGCCATGAGGCCAAGGAGATCCCATCTGAATCTCTGCCATGATTAGATCCATCAATCTAGATCAGATGTCATCTAGATCCAATTAGAAGATACCTTTATCTGAGATTCTAGATTCAACCATAAGCTATGCCCAAACCCAAGGGAAAATACTCTGATAACAACTTAACCATATCCTAGGGTTTATCCTTGTTTGACAATAAAGTCTCATGGTTACGTGCTTGTCATGTGACTCTTGTGCATCCGAATGTTATGTTTATAACACCACCCCCATGACTGGGCTTAACTCTCCTTATCTTGCCTGTCCCTCTTGTTGAGCACCAAGATAGCCTTTTTTCCCACCTCCAACATCTATGTAAATCAGGACACCAGAAAGTGCAAGGGTATACCACATAAGATGAAATCAAGTCCCATTTGATCAACAAAACTCTTTCTGAATCCCTCTAGACCCCTCCAGATGTCTCTGAAGTCTCTGAAATTATGACCTTCCCTTAGGTTCATGCACCAATAAGGCACTAGAACCTGTCCTTTGTCCTCTAGCAACAAGAGTTTTGCTCAGAAAGAAACTTGGTATACATTTTAACAATATACTTGCACTTGATATACATTTTAACAGTGTACTTGAACTTAAGAGATACATTTTAACATATACCCTCTGTCCAGGTATTCTATCTCTTATTCAGCTAATGCTTAATTATTCTATTACTTTTCACCTGTTTCCATACAGATATATTACTTATTATATATTAGCATGATTATATATTTGTCTCTGCTTGAACTCTCTTTTCTCTATACTATAAAGTGGCATACTTTGCTTCAGTCTTATTATGCTACTTCTACCTTGCAATATCACCTAAATCCCTTACATATCCCTGTTCTCATATCTAGTACCTGGAATTCACTTATTTCAGTCACCAGCTGTCTTTGATTTGATCAAGTCATTCTAGCATCCAACTTTAGGCCTTTCAAGAAAGCCTAGGCACCATTTCATATCTATGCCACTTTATTTGTCCCTGGAGCTTACATATTTGTAGTGTTCTTTACCTGCCTTTTGCCAGCAAGATCTATGCCTGTTCCTATCCAGGCCTAGCATAATATAAACAAGTGCTCAAAGCTGGGAAGCTTAGAGCTACATAAGTGGCTGGATTATACTATCTAGAGATAGTGCACAGATTACCAAGCATACCAGGGATAAATACTGAAGAGTTAATTGAGCATAAAGCATGGTTATAGAATATGACTAAAAGAGCCATGCATATCAAGAAATAGAATGGAAGAGAACACTAAGTATAAAAAAGAAGTGTTAGGGTCAATGGAGATTAAGATAGTACTTCTAGCCTTGAGGCCAAGAAGATTCCATCTGAATTTCTGCCATAGATCAGATATTATCTAGATTTGATCACAAGATAACCATTATCTGAGATGGCTGACTAATCCTATGCTAACTCTTCAGTAAGGAATACTCTGAATAGAACTGACCATAGTCTAGGGTTATCCTTATATTATAAACAACAAGTTTGGAAGTACAAGAATTATATGCTTATTATGTGATTATGAGACTTCTATGCCAGATTGAGCATAACCCCAGGCTATGGTTAGTTCTATCAGAGTATTCCTTGACTAAAGGGTTAGCACATGATTAGTCAGCAAGATCTCAGATAATAATATCTCTCAATTGTATCTAGATAATATCTGATCTTGGATTTTAGATCTGGATCTAGATTAATGGATCTTGTTACAAAGTGACACTTTCTGCACTAGAACCAGTCACATGACATCACATGACCATGCACAAGACACCCCTTTTTTGGCTTAACCCTAATCTGTGATTCTATTCTATTAAGAGTATTTATTATCCTCTTTTCCCAGCAGTGGTCATGTGACAGTTAGTCACCTGACATGGACCTTCCCTGGATCTTTCCAGAAACTGCCCTCCATCTTATCTCTATGGATCTCATCTGATCTCATCTGGATCTGGATTTCATCTAGATGCATCTGTGGTAGATCTTAGATTGGATCTCATCTGTGGCAGAGATTACCATCCTCATGGTGCAAGCACCTCTGACCCTGCACTTCCATTTCAAGGCTATGCCTTCTCTTCCATTCCTCTTCATATCCATGCCTGGCCTTTGCTGGCATTCTTTAATCTCCACTTTATACCTTTTCCTTATTGTTCTTATCTATTAGCCCAGGGTTTGGGACATTCCCAGATTAGGTAGCTCATGTACTTAGTCAGCATGGTCCATGCATTACTGTAGACAATATATAAGGGTGAGAGTATAGAGGGCTGGCTCTCCAGTCTTTATTACTTGAACTCTGAGCTTTTACAAGTAATTCCTTGAGGGTTCTCCCTTAAGGCCTGGCTGGAGCTTTTCCCTTCACATTCTTGATTAGGCTCATCCTTTCCTTCACACTTGCCTAGTTAGAGCCACTAGCCACAAAAGCTCACTTAGTAAAAGAAGCATCTTAAGATGGGATTAAAGTTAGGTTGAGTCTCTCTCAATCAGCAGTAGCAGATGCCCTCATGCAAAGAACACATGTCAGATCTGATCTGTGGCAGAGATCCAGATGGAATCTCATTAGCCTCAAGGCTAAAATGCTATATTCATATCTGTTAACCCTAAAGTCTTCCCTTCCATTCTATAGCTTCTCTTTTATTTAAATTCTTGATATGCATGGCCATTTAGTCATACCCTCTGCCCTTACCCTATGTCCAGTTACCTTTTTAGTATTTATCCCTGGTAGGCTTGGTAATCTGTATACCACCCTAGATGGTATAAATAGGCTGCTTATATAGCCATTAGCTCCCCAGCTTTGAGCACTTGTTTGTTTAGATATCTAGTTATTTCAATAAGCATCCAGTGTTCCTTCTTTACTCCTCAGGACTAGCTATCCTGAGTATTCTCCCATCTATTAGCCCAAGCCTCATCTAGGATTAGAGTTACCTTATTCTTTATTCTTCTATTGAAATCAACATCAACACCAGCACAACCACAACCCCAAGGCAGATTGGGTTAGGGTTAGGCATAGAGCCTACACAAGCCAGTCCATAATACCTTGTTATGCCATAGGATTCTCATGATCACATAAGATACCATATAACTCTTGTGCATGCAAATTGCTGGTACATAACATATAACTTACCTCAGTTATGCACAAGCAGCAGAAAAAGGTATTTCTAGAGTAATCCATGCTATTATATACTGTAGAAAGGCATAAAATTTAGCTTTCTGAAAATACAAAGATAATAAAAACATATGAGTATAGCATATAAAATAAGGAAAAGTATATGGATGTAAACAGCATGTTCAAGTGATGAGCAATATACTGGCAATGTTGCAAAGCATCTAAGTGACAGTAGATAAGCTATTGTCAAGGAGAAGCTTTTGATTGGTAGATGCTGAGGTAACAAAAGAAGAAAGAGTTGTAAACCTGACCAGCATGCTTGAGACTTCCACTTATGGTAATTGTTACATAAGCTTAGAACGTACACTTTGTACCATTCTCTGGTACATCTACTGAGTTTCTCATAGTTCCACTTAACCTCTGACAGCATCCTTTCAATAGAAAGATGATCGTACTCCTTAATTACGGTGTCCAATAGCAGTGGTCTCGCAGAAAACATCAAGATGATTGCATGCTTGCTCTCGTCCTTCTTGCATCCAATATTTCAAGGCTTGCTGACTCCGACAGGCGACATGATCTTACTGTCTAGTTTTGTCTATCACAGCTCGACGGATAACTACGCGGACAGCCCAATTGAGCCCCATGGAGCAAGCTCACATCAGAGTGCACTACCAAGACTGACATCACGTAGTCTCTTGGCGCTCATTATCACGTTCACTCCTTTAATCTGTTTTTATTCGAGTTCTGGAGCTACTACTTATATATTCAGGCGTGTTTGAATACACCTCAATAATCTAATCAGTGGGGGGATCTGTGAGCTTGACTTGTGGTTAGTCTCATGTCCGACAAGACTCAGTTCGCAACTTTCACCGTCCATTTTCGTCGATCCAACCTGTCTAGATGCACGATAAAACAAGCTCCAGAATGCTGCTGTGCTTTATGCCACACTTAGATAATTACCCCTGCAATCAAGTATTCACCAAGAATAATTCGCCACAATATTGAAAAGACAGACATGAACAGCACTTTTCAATTCTATTATGTTAGACCGACATCAAGAGATGTTTTTCCCCATGTTTCAAAAGATCCAAAAAGAAATGGGTATGCCTAGTGAGTGAAGAAAAGAAACTCAACAAGACGATGCAGAAAAGACGACCATTGGATGTCAACTATTCGCCGTAGCCCCCTGATAAAAGAAATAAGAAAGACAAAATAGTGGGATTTATATAACTCGAGATAGTACGTAAATCAACCATATCAGGCCAGACACAATGTTCTACCACACTATGGAGGCATTTGGTTACTGTTTAGGCCCTAACTAGGCGGAAGCGGGGTCTGATTGCCCACGACGTGCAGGTCAGCATGTTAGAAGGTGGTCGTCCAACATTCGAGGTAAATTAATCTCTCACCGATAGAAACTTGTGCAGGCTGCACATCTGCCGGCACACCCAGCGCCAGTGCACAAAGCCAAAAAGCGACGAGCATGGACCACGTAAAGTGCATTTGTCTGCATAAAATAATATGACTTGGCTTTGCCCCTGGTACGTATCACTGTGAGATACCCACCGACTGCTTGGAAGAAGGGAGAGATGAATAGACAGGGTAGATGTGCCAGAGCGAGCAGACTCTACGGGCCATTTTATCAGTTTCTTCGCAAGGCACGTATCCTGAAGTTAGCCAGACGTTTCGCAATGTGATAGGCAACTCCCAGGCACTGCAGGGTCGCAAAGACATACTCACATACGAATACATACTACAGAAATGTATGTCGGCGTCTTGACATTCCTATTATTTGGGTGAAATCAAACTGTCGTGTCACCAGGGGCAAACCAGACTGAGTCAGACATCCTGCTCTTGTCTTGACCAATTTCCGATGAAACCAATGCGCGTTTGTAGGCGAGTTGCTGTCGAAGCGGCGACAAGGATTAACGCGTCCTCTGCAACCGTCGATAGAGTGTATGTCCCCCCATCCCCAAAATCTTCTCATCATCTGAAGATGACATTCAAGGTCAACTGCTAATAGACGAGACTGGTTCTACTGCTCCACGTGTAGTGGAGCATGCTCTCGAGAGCACCCAGAGTGGCTGGTCCTAGGCACCTCTGTCCAAATCAGATGAAGCCGGATGCTCGTCTGCAGACACTACCATGGATGCTCACCGACACACTGCCGTACCATCGCTGGCACTGGTAACCTAACAAAAATGTTTTGAGTGAATGATTACAGATGGAGCGAAATGAGTTGGTAGGCCACATCGGTCGTTGCGACAACGTCTCTTACGTAATCCAATCTCCCTGCAAGTCGGATCTTATGTTCACGCGTCTGTCAATGTCATGCTCACAATGAATTTTGTGTCCATTCGAATCCAACGCGCCATCGTCCGTGGTCCTCTCCTCCGCGCTCACTTTCACACTGCCCACGCACTCCTCGCAGCCCGACAGGTCCTCCACACCTTCAAGCTCGCCGACATTGGCGAAGGCATCACCGAGTGTGAAGTCATCAAGTGGTCTGTCGACTTCCCTCACTCCTCTTTTGTACCCCTGACCTTGCGCGGGACTGCTTCGCAGGTCCGTCAAGGCGCAGTCTCCAGTGCAGAGTTTCGACACGCTGTGTGAGGTCCAGAGTGATAAGGCGAGCGTCGAGATCACCTCGCCGTTTGACGGCGTCGTGAAGCAGCTCCTGGTGCAGGAAGGCGAGATTGCCAAAGTGGGCGCCGGGCTGTGTCTCATTGAAGTCGAGCAGGAGGACGATAGTGTGCATGATCTGCAGGCGAGCCCCGACACTTCGGCGGCACGTTCGCCTATCACAGAGGGGATGCAGGATCCGGCCGGGTTGGTAGGGGCAAAGAGTTGGGAACAAGGTGGAGTGGGGGGAGTTTCAGAAGTGAGCGTACCACCCACCGACAACAGGCACCCACTCGATCCAGCAAAGATGGGGTCGACGTCGACATTGGACCATACGCTTGCTACTCCCTCCGTGCGCCACTTTGCGCGTCAACATGGCATTGATATTACCGCACTCACGCCGGGCAGTGGACAGGATGGACGCGTCGAGAAGAAGGATGTCGAGGCCCTCATTGCTAGAGGACGTGCCTTCCCTGGGGTGGCAGCGCAACCGGTAAATCAAGCTGTTGGGTTAGAAGACAAGGACGTCGTGGTCGAACTGGGTCGGACGCGATATGGAATGTGGAAGGCAATGGTACAGGTCCGTCGTCTAGCGGTCGTCGCCCTCGTCGCGTTGCTGACTATCTCATCTGTGCTTCTCAAGAGTCTCGAGATACCTAGATTTGGGTACGTGGTTTTCGTGTGGACAAGCAGTTATGACACGTTGACATCTACCTTAGATATGCTACTTCACTGGATCTCACACGCTTTTATGATGTGCTCCCATTATTGAATGCGAACATCCCAGCCCATTACCTACCACCATCGTCCGTCCCGGCGCGCTCGCGTACTTCACAGATGGTCAACCCATCCGCACTCCATCCAGCGCCAGCCCCGCCATCCGTTCCAGAGACTGCTACATTTTCCAAACTGACATACCTTCCTTTCCTCTTGAAGACACTCGCAAACGTCATTATGGAATGGCCTCTGTTCCGCGCATCCATCACACCCACTTCGGAAGCGAACGTAAATGGCAAGCCGACGCTTACCATTCGTCCCACAGCGGATATCAGCCTTGCGCTATCTACCCCGACTGGGCTTTACACGCCCACGATCAGCGCTGCACAAACACTATCGGTCCACGGACTCGCCTCGCGTGTGGCGCACCTCGCCTATTTGGGTCGTCAAATCCCTTGTGAATTGACGTTGCGGGAGATGCCTCCACGGGGTGGAACGATCAGTGTGAGCAATGTTGGTGCGGTCGGGCAGGCGGAGCACGCGACTCCAGTACTTGTGCGTGGGGGTGGGGTGGCTATTGTGGCGATCGGGCGGGCACGATGGGTGTGGGACGTGAGTGAGGGTGTGTGGGATGCCACGAAGAGACATGGGCAGAGGCGGCTCAAGGTAGACGTGAGTTGGAGCGCAGATCACCGTATTATCGAGGGTGCTGAGCTGGCCGCGTTTGTGGAGTCGTGGCGGGGGTGGGTGGAGAACCCAGAGAGGCTGATAGCGGAAGGGGTCTGAGTACGTTCAGTCAATCTCGTAGTTTTCGATCCGGTTGGGTCTGCGCGCTTCCTGATGAGTCTGCAAGTGTGATAGTCTGTTCATCTTGGTGTGTGTTGCTTTTCTTTGTGGCATTATATGAGATCTGAGCTATTGCTAGTCTGAGTGATCTGTTAGCTGGGACGCATGCGGGAAAAGGCGAGTTATTTACGTGCGATGCTGATCAAATGCATAGATTATCCTTCACTAACTCTCACGGCACCCTTTGCCCCACCTTTCACCCTTTCCTCCCCCTATGACAGACCAACGTGCGTACTTCAATTCGGTAGCTCTCCCCGGTTTTGTTCGGTTGACAGTAGATCTGGATTTATTCTGCTATTTACTGCTGCGTAATTGACTCTTGCTATGTTTTCATGTGGCACTTCACCTTCCTTGGTTCACACTCAGAGTGGCTAGCCATCTAACTGCCATACTACCAGATGGGTGTTTGGTGCCTGTAAGGGATTGTTTAGATCACTCATTTCTCCACCTTTCCCACAGATCAGTCAAAATATCAGATCAGCACTCCTGATCATACCCACAGCCCTGTCTTGCTCTAGCCCCATAACATGAGTAACTGTTTTTGAATCTAAGAGAATCTATCTAAGGTAATAATGAGTGAAAGAACTGGGTATAATGAGTGGATGTGTATCTTAGTCTGTGAATGCACAAGACTGAGGATGCTTTAACAAGAGAACAAGGAATCTATGTAGCCAATTATCATGCATTCTTGATGTCTGCTGCAAACTCAGGCTAATGTCAATAATAAAGAATAAGAGTAAGAGTAAATGTGAGAAAGGGAAGTATGGTGCAGTCTATAGTGTTGGAGCTAGAATATATGCAATAAGCTCTTAACACTGCAGAATAGAATGATAATTAGTGAATATCTAGAACTGTTACAAACTCACTTTACTTACACCGCTTTTAGCCTCTATTTCCTTATCTCATCTTATTTGGATTACCTTTAGTTTGGCCGGCATCTTTTACCTCATGTTGGCCTCATGGCCTGGTCCATGCACAGGTACTTAGTAATATATAAGGGCAAAGGCTTAGACTGGGTTTTCCAGTCTAAAGCACTTGTTTACTTGTTGCTATTATTTTTTCTCTGGTTTGACTGCTTGTGTGGGCACCCCTCAAGGCTTGGCCTCTGGGATTAGGGTTGGACCCCTTAACAAGAACACATGCAATAAGCTACACTAAGCAACAAAAGTACTTCAATATTGGTACTATTTTGATTGTTGTACAAATAACTAGTGCACCTTTGATATTAATTCCTTCTATATTAGTCAAAATTCACCAACAAATGTAGTGTACTCATTGGAATGGTTTTATTGCTAGTATTCAAGATATTAAAAACTAGTATAAAGTACAGTAACTTTAAATAGCATTCCAATATCTAACTTAAATCCAGGGCATGAAGTGCCCTGCAAATACCCATGGGAATTTCATTTCACTTTTGTAAAATCAAATATAGTACTTATCTTTAGCTATCATTTGGCCCTTAGATTATGTGATTTGGCCCAGTGGCTGTGGAGATATAACCATTTGAAAACAGAGACTATTGGAATACTTTATGTACTTTTGATTATTAGAATATAATTAGTACTTGATATAGCCTCTCTTTGCTTTAAGACCTACTTTAACCCTTCTAGGCATGCTTTCAATCAATGCCTAACACTTCTTTACTGATATCTTCTTCCACTCTATCTCAATCCTATCCCAAAGCTCTTTTATTCCCTTAATGGGGATTTTATACTTAGCAAGCCTTCTTTTACAGTATCACCAGAAATATTCAATAAAGTTGAGATCTGGAAACTGTGCAGGCCATACCATGGTTCTAAAATTCTGCCCCCCTAGCCACTCCTTGATATTTTGCAGGTATGCTTGAGGTTATTATTCTGCTGAAAAATAACATTAGAAGAATAGAGATTATAAAACTTCATGATTTACAGGAGTTTTTCCTTTAAAATTTGAAGATAGAGATTTCTATCCATTCTACCATCAATTCTAGTGACACATTCAATCCCCTGCCAAGTCATATACTCCCACATCATCAAAGAATCTTCTTTATGCTTCAGTCTCTTTTATAAACCTATAGTAACTTTCAAAATTGATTTAATGTTTTGCAATTTTTGAATGTTTGTTTAATAGCTCACCAACAAGGACAAATAATGCCAATGTATATGGAGAGTGTGTGAAGAACATGCCAAGGGCAACACAACAAAAAAAAATTATATAGTTTGGACATATATTCATGGAGATACAGACAGTTTAATCTAACATATTATTTATTACAATCTTGGCTTGATGGCAAGAGCAGTGAGATGAAAAGCAAGTGAGGAACATGCTCCTAACCCCTAAACTGGGTTAAGCAAGAGAGAAAGATAACTCAGAAGTGCTCAAGACTGAAAAGAGCTAACCACTAAAGACAAGAAAGGCTATTTTCACAAGTGATTAAGTCTAAAAAAGACTTGAGCCACCTGGATACCCTATTATAACTGCTGTACATAAGCCAATATAAGGTAGCTATACTAGAATAAACTGCAATATTAAAGATATTCAAGAATAGAAGAAAGGAGATCAAACATGAAGCAGGGGCTTCTAGAACTACCCATAGAAGAAGTTGGCCAAAAGGGTAGGCTAACAGTTTTGAAAACTGTAACATCATTAAATCAATTTTGGAAGTCAGTGTAAAAATATATGAAATTGACATATTTTGAAATGTTAGTATTGAACTAGAGTGGTTATTTGGTCATATAAGACCAAAACTAATCACACTGGATTAGTTAGTAGAAAGTGGATATGGAAAAAGATAGAACAGGGCCTTAATAATAAAATTGTAAAAGAAATAGTACTGTTTGAATAAGATTTTTTGATCATATGAGGTTATATAACATGGAAAGAAGTTAGAATGGCTTGCAAGATTGATGTTATGTTTTCTCTTTTCTCTTTTCTCTTTTCTCTTTCTCTTTTGTCTCATTGTAGCTTCTGCTCTTCTTGTACCTTTGGTGCTTCCTTGTTCATTTTCCACTATAGTTTCTGCTCTTCTTGCACTCTAGCCTTGCCTAGACTGCTCTCTTGTTATGCCCTTTGCCTGGGCCTTCTATTTTTTAATTAGCTGACTCATAATCATTTTATTTTTTTCCATCCATTTCCACACAGATACCTTACTTATTATTCATCAGCATAATTACTTATTCCATCTTCACTTCAACTCTATTAACTGTACTATAAAGTAGCATACTTCCTGTCCTCTCTTTCCTTATGCTACTTCTATCTTGCGACCATCTCACAGTTCTCACATCTCCACTACTCCTTGTACCTACATACTTGGAATTCACTACTTGTGTCCTGGCACTTAACCAGAGGATCATCAGTGTCTGATCTTAGCATACCCCTGGGAGTGTAGCTGGTATCACTAAGGCACAATACTTTGTTTGTCACCTTTCACTTATCTTAAAGCTTACCTTTGGTTCACTTCATTCACTTTATCCACAGCAAGGTCTACACCAGTTCCTACCTGGATCTAGCATAACAATTGATGGTTGAAATAATTCTTGAGATTAGAGAGTGAATGGTTGACTTTAACTGCATTTATAGCCTTCCAGCTTCAATTAAATGCATAGTATATTAAATATTAGGGGGGATAATAAGAGATAGATGTCCACCAGGGGCTTTGGAAGGCTTGGAAATCTACTTATAGTAGAGTGATAGAGGCCAGTTGGACTAGAAATCTGGTGAGTAAATTGACTATATTCTGGAAAAAAGGTAATATAAGTGATTTACTCTGTAAAAAGGGATTTTGTAATG
>JBBPKN010001105.1:0-21440 GCA_038089275.1 Pulveroboletus cf. rosaemariae | reverse complement strand
TGAACTACTCCAATATAACTCCATTTCTAGTCCTACTCTCTTTTCTTGCTCTCATCTTAGCTTCTGCTTTTTACATACCCTGGGTGCTTTCTTGTTTATTTTCTACAATGGACTTCCACTCTTCTTGTGCTCTAGCCCAGTCTGGGCTGCTCTTTTGTTATATCCTTTGCCCAGGTATTCTATTTCTTAATTAGTTGACTTATAATTGTTCCATTGCTTTTTATCTGTTTTCACATGAATACCTTACTTATTATACTATAAAGTAGCATACTTCCTGTTATCCTTCTCACTATGCTACTTCCACCTTGTAATCCCTTGCATACTCCTGTCCTTGTATCTAGTGCCTGGAATTTACTCTTGATCTGTCCTGGCAGTCTCCAGTTTAAAGCATCAGTTATTCTAGTATTCAACTTTAGCACAACTCCACATTTATGCTGGTATCTTGAGGCACAACACTTTATTCATTGCCTACCCACTTATCATAAGGCTTACCTTTAGTAGAGTCTCCCTTGTTCCTTCCCCAGCAAGGTCTATGCTAGTTCCTATCCAGGCCTAATGTAACATAATCATTTCATCTCTTTTCATTTATTTTCACACAGATATCTTACTCATCACATGTTAGCATGATTACTTACTTGTCTCTGCTCAAACCCTATATTCTTGTATTATAAAGTAGCATATTTCACCTCTGTCTTCTTATGCTACTTCTACTTGCAATATTATCTAGATCCCTTACATTCTTCTATTCTTGTACCTAGTACTTGAAATCCACTTGTTCAGTCCCAGCTGTCTCTGATCTGCATTAGTTATCTAGTATCCAACTTTAGATCTTTCAAGAAAGCCTAGACATCACTTCATGTTTGTGCCACTCTTTGTGAAGTATCTTCTTAATGCTGAGCCACTTTCTAATTCTAACCTAGAGCTCCTTGGTAAGTGCTGTCTTCTATTACTGAAAGGGCTTTTAAACTAGTGGTCCTGAACTAGGCAATGGATGCAATGGTAAGTCAAGATAACCATAGAGGGCTAGTGGATTACTTGTAAAAGCAGAGAGGAATAGGGAATAATCTATAAAAGAGGTGATTCCTCAGATATAATACTAAATCAGAGCTCAAGTAAGCAAGACTGGGAATCCAGTCCTACTTACCTTGCCCCTTATATATTGTCCAGGGGACTGCTTACTAAGTACATGTGCTACCTAATAAGGAAGGTAACTCTAAGTCCTATAGATAAGGAAAAATAGAAGTATAGAGCAGAGATTAAGGAATGCCAGTAAAGGGCAGGTATAGATATGAAGGAATGAAAGAAAAGCATAAGAATGAAATGCAGGGTCAGAGGTACTTGCACCATGAGGACAGGGATCTCTGCTATATATGAGATCCAATCTGTAAATCTGCCACAAATGTATCTAAGATCAAATCCAGGTTCAGATCAGATCTAGATGAGATCCATGGAGATAAGAGAGAAGGGCAGTCCCAGGGAAGATCCCAGGAAGATCCATGTCAGGTGACTTATGATTACATGACCACTGCTAAGGGAAAGGAATAATAAATACTTTTAGAAGAAACTAGACCACAGACTATGTTACAAAGTGATACTGCTGCACTAGAACCAGTCACATGACATGACATGATCATGCATAAGGAACCCCTTTTTTAGCTTAACCCTAGTCTGTGGTTCTATCTGTTATAATGTACTTTTTCATTTTTACTCTTTTTGAACTTATCTTCACACTACTGTAGCTCTTCACATTGTCACATCATGTGACCTCTTCACCTCTTCACATTTTCACTTCTTCACCATTTCACCCTTTCACATTTCACATCTTCACATGGCACAAGTCTAGAGTGATCTAAACTGTGCTGTCAAACCTCATGTTTGCTTCATGTATTTCTAGGTCCCCACTTTCTTATTGCTATTGGATAGCTTTCTATACAATACTTTAGAGCCAGCACCAGTTACATGGTCTGTGCACAGTATGTAGCAATATAAAAGGAGGTTGGCTCAAGCCTGGGTTTTCCCAGTCTTGCACACTTGAATCTTCCTGTTCTTGTTTCCTCTTGGCTTTTATCTCTATCTCTTTTGCCTAGTTCAAAGCCACTAGTCTAAAAGCTTCACTCAGAATCTAGGAGTTAGCACACATCAAGAAGTTAGGTGTCTAGGTCAACACATCAAACTGTTGCATATCACTATCCTTTAAAAGTATTTATTATTTTTTTCCCAGCAGTAATCATGTGACAGTTAGTTATCTGACATGGATTTTTTCTGATCTTCCTGGAAACTGCCCTCCATCTATCTTCATGAATCTCATCTAGATCTGATTTGGATCTGGATCTCATTTACAATGCATTTGTGGCAGATCTTAGATTGGATCTCATTTGTGGCAGAGATCCCTGTCCTCATGGATGCAGCACCTCTGATCCTGCACTTCCATTCCATAGAATGCTTCTCTTTTATTCTTCCCTTATATCCATGCCTGCCCTTTGCTGGCACTCTTTTATTTCCAATTCATGCTTTATTTTTATTCCTATTCTTATCTATTAGTCCAGGATTTGGGATATTTTGTTATAGTTTGCTTTTTCAATTTTTGATTACATGACTTTATCTTATCTTTCCATGTGGTTATCTAATCTTTATCTTATCTAGGCACATGACAGGTCACATGACAGGTCTAGACCCAGGGCATAGGGTTAGCCTCATGTCTTCAGCCTGTGTTTCATTTCCATCTTCTTTTATTTTAGAAGCCTTACTTCTTTTCAGCCATTGGCTATTCTCATGAGTGCTTCTCTTCTTTTTGATGGTGCCTCAGGGTCTGTGGGAATTCTCCCATCAGGGTCTTGATCTGTGCACTCTTCTATACTATATAAATATTATAGCCTTAGCATGTCTCAAGCCCTAGTTTTGAGCATTTGTATTCTCTAGTACAAGTAGCCTCACTAGGGCTCCTTTATATCATTTCTACTTGCTTTACTCTTACTGAAACTGACATCAACAAGCCCTTGATTAGGGTTACTGCTTATTGTTGCAATACTAAAACTGCAGAACATAACACATTTCCTGATTAGTAGCACATGTATTAGTCAGCAGTAGTCCTTAGACAATATATAAGGGTAAAAGTATAGTGGGCTGGCTCTCCAGTCTTTATTACTTGAGCCTTGGGCTTTCACAAGTAATTTCTTGAGGATTTTTCCTTAAGGGCTGGCTGGGATTTATTCCTTTACAGTCTTGACTAGGCACATTCTTTCCTTTCATCATGCCTAGTTAGAGCCACTAGCCACAAAAGCTTACTCAGTAGAAAAAGCACTCTCAAATGAAGTTAGGGTTAGGATGGATTTACCTTATTTAGCAGTAGCAGCAAGCCCTCATGTGAAGAATGCATGTTAGACTAGAGTTAAGCCAAAATTGGGGTTTTTTGTGCATGATCACATGATGTCACATGACTGGTTCTAGTGCAGCAGTGTTACTTCATAATACTTTGGTTACTTAGGGCTTACACATTTGTAGAGTCTTTTCTTTATCATTTGCCAGCAAGGTCTACACCTGCCTTTATCTCAGTCAAGTATAACAAAAGAAGTAGCATATCTCTACTTGCAGCTTGCATTACTGCAGACCACCCACCATTTTACCCAAGCAACCTTTACTGTTTAACACTCTTTGGAAAAAACCCAGAGTCTTAACCTCAGATCTTCTCAAGTTTACTTCAGAGTCCAAGAACTCTTCACCCCCTAACCATCCCTTCACATGAGAGGACACCCTCCAAGACATCTTTGTTTCCTTACAAGAAGAAGAAGCAGAAGATCATGATCTAGTGCACAAACTCTCTTCTTTTTTGCAGATCCTTCAAGTCCTGACTTCACCCTCTTTCACTTCAGTATAAAGACATTCCATCTTTCACATTCCCAGATCTCATTCCTCACCCACATCACCAACCTCCCCATCCATGTCAGGCTCCATTCCCATGAAACCCACTAAACTCCATCTTGATGTGCCTGAACATTTCAATGGTGACTAATTCAAGGCAGAAACCTGGCTGGACTCTATCTGGTTCTACTTCTTCATCAACACAGTGGTCTATAACTCTGATGAAAAAAAGATCACTTATGCCCTTTTATTCATGATCAAAGAACCTGCCCATTCTTAAGCTTCCATTTATCAAAAACAGTATATTTCTGTCATATTCCATGTTAACTTTATCCTTTCCAGAACAACTCTGGACATCTGCACTCATCCAAGTTACATTCTACTCCACATTTCCTTTATTTCTGTTCTATTATACTTGTTAAGTACTTACAATTTTCATGCATCCAACTTCATTTGTTCTGTTACAACTCCACATTTATTCCATTTCATTTCACAGCTCATACCTTAGTTGCTGCTCCTTACTGATACCTCAGTTTCATTCTGACACTATCCTGTCAGTTTTACCTTTGACATCTGCCTTTACTTGAAGAACTTCTTCCTTATCTCCATTCTATCTTAAATAATCTGCTTCTTCACAGTATAAAAGCACAAGTCTTCCTATTGTACAACCTTAGTTTGAATATCAACAAAACTGACACTCTTCCTTTCCTTTGCATGTCACTCCTTCTTTCCATTGTAATAGGGCTCAGTGTTCTCACACCCCTGACAAGTCTTGACAACTTACTCTGTCACTCTGACACACCTCCAACCCCTTTGTAAATTGGGGCCCCCAGACAAATATAAGGGCACACCACATAAGGTAAAGCCAAGCCCCATTTGACCAATCCTCTGGAGTTATCCAGAGTATTCTTGGAGTACATTGAAGTTTAACAATTTCTGAAACTATTTACCATTAGCAAGTTCTCCACCTTTCCTGCCACCTTTTTGAAAACCTTCCAGAAGCAAGATACAGTCAATGCTGCCATTCATTTGCTTGTGAATATGCAGATGCAGCAGGGAAAAAAGAGAGACTAGACCTCTTTCTTAGTGGAGTATACCACTGAGTTCCAGAATCATGCTATTATCACTAAGATTACTGATAACAATGTCCTCATTGGTTACTATGAAACAGGCCTCTCATCAAACCTTGCCCATCAAATTCATGACCTCAATACCATCCCCATGACCATCACTGAATGATACAACAAGGCTGCACAATTCCATAAAATCATGGAGCATGCTTATTTTGTTAAGCAACAATAAAAGAATTCCCAAGCCTTTACCTGGTTCACTTCACCCTTTACCATATCCACTAGAGCTGAGAAAGACCTGAACATATTGAATATTGATATCATAAAACTTGGCAAACTCACTTTCAAGGAACAGGAATGCTATATCAAGAACAGCTTATGTTTTTATTGCTGGAAATCTGGCCATAACTTTACTGCTTGCCCCACCTTTCCTTTTACCCCTGCTCCCACCAAGAAAACCCCTCATTAGAAGAAGGTTTCTGCCAAAGAAACAATAACAAAGATCAAGGAAATTAGTGATAACAAATTCAATAACAGGGTAGCTGTTACAAATATAACATTCACTAGCAAAAGAGTCACATGACAAGCATGTGACTGTGAGACTTTATTGCCAAAACAAGATAAACCCTAGGATATGGTTAAGTTGTTATTAAGAGTATTCCCTTGGGTTTGGGCATAGCTTATGGTTAAATCTAGTATCTCAGATAATAGGTGCATCTTCCAATCTAATCTCCAATGAATCTGGATCTCAATTTAGATGAGGGTCAGATCTAATCATGGCAGATCTCTAGATGAGATCTCCTTGGTCTCATGGTAGAGGGTATGGTTTAATCTCTGCTTACTCTAGACCCTTGACTTCCATTTCATACTGCCTCTCCATTCTATACCCCTTATCTGCATGGTCCATTGGTTATAATCTCAAGACTAGGTGGTCTGTGCACCTCTGGCTATAGTATAAATAGTAGGTAGTTTCTTGATTAAGGCTTTCCAGCCTTAATCACCTGTTATCCTTATACTGAAACCATACCTCCTCCAATATAGTCTCTTTATCCTCTTAACTTGTGAGATGGCTCCTTAGGCCTTGCTACCCTGAGTCCATTCTTCTTCCACACTTTATTCAATCTGAATCCAACAATGAAACCAATGCACCTCATCAAGGCAGACCACCTAGGGTTAGAACAGGTCATACTGAGACCAACATCACAATAGTAGCAAGAGTAGTTTTAAAGAAAGAAAGGATAAGAAAGACAGAAAGTGACCAGGGTTTTTAAAACAGAGTGCCTTTCCTATGCAAGATACTCCCTCCTTCTCTTGTGTGCCTGTACTTGCATTCTTATCAAAGAAATCCATGCATTTCCTCATACAAGTAATCCCTGTCTCATATGCCAAGAAAGTTGTAGTTACTTATGCTCTTATTGATAGCAGAGCACAGATCAACTGTATTGATTGGGACTTTGTCAAGAAGTACCAACTTTCCACCACAAAACTCCCTGAATTAATCATTATTCAGAATATTAACCACTTCAAAAACAAAAAGGGCAAAATTACTCACACTTGTGACCTTTTTCTCTGCATCAAACACTCAGTTCTCCCAATCTCCTGCCATATCATGGCATGCAGAAAGAAGAACATTATCCTAGGTCTTTCATGGCTCCAGGCCATCAACCTGACTGTCAATTGGATGGCAAACTGTTATAGAATTGTGATATACTCCAGGGGTACTCTGGATAACTCTGGAGTAGATGGGGCTTAGCTTCACCTTATGTGGTGTGCCCTTATGCTAGTACTGGGTGCCCCAATTTATGGACGGGTTGGAAACTACCAGAGGCCCAGGATAAATTGTAGGGCTTTTTCCAATGAGAGGTATGATGTCAATTTGTGAAGTAAGTTGTGAGACTTAGGGTAGAGTATGATGTCAAGTCATGAAGCAGGAGGGGGTTTAAGAGGATTGTAACATCATGTTATGGTTGATATTCAAACTGAAGTACAATATACAGAGCTGCAGTACTTATACCTCAGAGAGGCAGATTATCTAAGGAGAGAACAGAGATATGAAAGGAGTTGTCTCATAAGCAAAGCAGGTGCCAATGCATTCTGGATATGAATGGAAATGTCAGAGGAGACAACATTAAATAATGTCAAACTGAAACTAAATGATGACAGGGGGAAGCAAGGCAGAAAGAAACAGGAACAGGAAGTGAGATCAGAGGAACTATAGAGTTGTATCAGAATGGTATGGAGTTAGCATAGGTAAAGTTGGAAACAATCATTAGGTAGGAAAGATGGAGGTAAAGGGAACTAGGAAATACACAGCTTAAAGTATGAAAGCAACTGAAGTTGTACCAGAGACATAGCAGAGTTGACCCATTGGCACAGGATGTGATACAAACACATTTACCATTTTAGACTCAGCTACTTCAGCTGAAACTATCTATCATATTAACTTCATTCATAAACCAAGGTTTGATGGACTACTCAATGACATTACCATTCCCCACAATGATTTGGACTATGTTATCCCAGAACAATCCATTTAAACCTTTGTTATAATGTATATTTTCAATTTTCTCATTTTTACTATTTCTGACACTATGTTTACTCTTCACTTTATCACATCACATGACCCTTTCACATCTTCACTGGTTTAGACTGATCTAGACTATAAGGTCATACCTCATGTTTATCATATGTATTTCTAGATCCCTGCTTCTATTTTGCTATTGGTTAGCTTATTGTATTATACTTTAGGGCCAGCCCATTTTACATGGTCTGTGTGCACATTGTAGCAATATATAAAGGGGAGAAGTGTCAGACTAAGTTTTCCCAGTCTTATACACTTGTGCCTTTTTATACTTTTCCAAGTCCTTGACTCTTCTATTCTTTTGCCTAGTTCTGAGGCCTCTACAATCAAAGGCCTTGCTTTGCAGTTGAAATGCACACCAAGAAATATTCCAGTATTTTAGGAGCCAATATGAAAAACATGTTTCAAACTTACTCTATAATTAACACTTTAGTGGGATTCTAGATTGCTGCTCCTTGTATCTTCCAAAGATCACTGTTGCCAGGCTCATCATATCTATTAAGCTGGCCATTGAGGCCAAAAAGGCCAAATCCAAGACCACTTTTCCTCCAGAATACTTGCAATTTTCCTCAGTCTTCTCTAATATTCCCAAGACTTTCAAATATCTTTTGCTCTCTTATTCTTATAATTATAAGATCAATCTAAAGGACATGAAAGACTTCTTTGAGGAAAATCTCTGCTCTAGGAAAATTTGCTCTTTAAATTTGTCCTAGGCTTTATTCTTTTTCTTTGTTAAGAAAAAGAATGGCAAGCTTTACCCATGCCAAGATTATAGGTACCTTAATGAATACATTATCCACAATGTCTATTCTTTTCCTCTTATTTCTGATCTTATTGATAAGCCTTGCAACTGTCATATTACATATCTCCAATCCAATTTCAACCCAGCTTATGACTGGTCCTTGCATTTAGTAAGCCAATCTAGCCCTCCAACTCTCCTCCATGCAATTCTGGCCCTCTACCCTTATATTACTCCATTGCAACTGTGCTTGTACAATTTCCACCTTTTCATCAGTATATATTTCCCCAGCTCTTCACTTCCACTCTGCCCTATTCTATTTCTAGTTCTATCCCTGTTTCCAGTTAAGTACTACCTGTTATAGACATTGCAACATACTCCAGGGGTACTTTGGATAACTCCAGAGTGGACAGGGCTTGGCTTTACCTTATGTGGTGTGCCCTTATGCTAGTATCAAGTGCTCCAATTTATGGAGGGGTCGGAAACTATCAGAGATCTGGGATAGGCTGTAGGGCTTTTTCCCAACAAGAGATACAACATCAAGTCATGGAGTAAGTTGAGGGACTTAGGGTAGGGTATGATGTCAAGTCATGAGGCAGGAGGGGTCTGGGGGGATCATAATGTCATGTTATAATTGATATTCAAACTAAAGTACAAGATACAGAACTACAGTACTTATACCTCAGGGAGACAGATTATCTAAGGAGGGAATGGAGATATGAAAGGAGTTATCTCATAAGCAAAGCAGGTGCCAATGCATCCTGGATATGAATGGAGATGTCAGAGGAGACAATGTCAAATAATGTCAAACTGAAACTAAGTGATGACAGGGAGAAGCGCAGCACAAAAGAACAGGAACAGGAAGTGAGGTCAGAGGAACAATGGAGTTGTATTGAAATGGTACAGAGTTAGCATAGGTAAAGTTGTAATTAATCATTAGATAGGAAAAGACAGAGGTAAAGGGAACTAGGAAATATGCAGCTTAAAGCATAAAAGCAACTGGAGTTGCACTGGAGACATAGCAGAGTTGACCCATTGGCATGGGATGTGACACTACCTTAGTTTCACTTCACCTTCTCCAGATTACTCTGCTATAACTCCATATCTAGTCCCACTCTTAGTGACAGTTACTGTTACTGTTACTGTTTCTTGTTTCCTGTTAAAACTTATAAACTATTAAAAGCTTATATTCTTCTTGTTATACCAGCATAACCCAGGCTTAAACTTCAGAGGTTTTCAGAAGGTCTGGAGGTTTTTAGCAAAGGATTGAGATAGGTTGTGCTAATTGGAAGGGGCTTGGCTTTACCTTATATGGTGTACCCTTGTACTTTATGGTATTTCAATTTATGAAGGGATCAGTTATGGAGAATATGGTGTTCTTGACACTTGATGTGGGAATCAGGCAAAATGAGGAGAGTCAAGCCTAGTTATGGGAGTAGGGCCTTATAATTCCTTTAAGAATATTACTCAGCCCCAAAGATCCTCCAGAGTACTCCAGAGGGTCAAAGGATAAGCTGGGTAGTTCAACTAGAGTGAGGACAATAACAAGACAAGGGTATTTATGTCAATATTCATACTGAGGTACAAGATACAGAACTATAGTACTTATATCTCAGGGAGGCAGAACTATCTAGGAGTATAGTGAAGTGAGACAGGTGCAAACTCAAAAGCAAAGCAGATATCTAAATATCTAAGAAACAAATGAAGATGTCAAGGAAGACAATGTCCAATCATGTCAGGCTGAAACTGAATGTTGACAGAAAGAAGTGAGAAAAACAAGGAACAGGAATAAAAACAGTAACAGTAACTGAGAGTGGGACTAGATATGGAGTTATAGCAGAGTGGTCTGAAGAAGACAAAGTGAAACTAAGGTAGTATTTAACTAGGAACAGAGATAGAACTAGAAATGAAATAGAGTAGAGTGGGAGTAGAGAGCCAGGGAAGCATGTACCAATGGAAAGGCAGAAAGTGAACAAGCATAGCTGGGGTGGAATGAAATGATGACAGAGGGCCAGAGTTGCCTGGAGAGAAGTCAGAGGGCTAGATTGACTTACTGAATGTGAGAACCAGTTGTTACAATATCCCTTTCTTTTCTCTTTTCCTTTGTCTTGCATCTTAGCTTCTGCTTTTTATATGTCACAGGTGCTTTCTTGTTCATGTTCCATGATAGACTTCTGCTCTTCTTGTACTCCAGCCTAGCCTAGGCCACTTTTTTGTTATACCCTTTGCCTAGGTATTCTATTTTTTAATCAGCTGACTTATAATTATTCCATCACTTTCCATCCATTTCTGCATGGTTAGCTTACTTATTATTTGTCAGCTTCATTACTATAGTTGTTACCATTTAAACTCTATTTACTATACTATAAAGTAGTGTCCTTCCTATCTCTTCTCTCTCTATGCTATTTCTACCTTGCAACTTCTTGCATACTCCTTGTTCTCATACTTAGTACATGGAATCCACTCTTGTTCTAACCTGGCAGTCTCCAGTCTAAAGCATCAGTTATCCTAGCATTTGACTTCAGCATAACCATGCATTTGTGCTAATACTTGGGGCATAATACTCTGTTTGTTATCCATCCACTTATCCACAAGATTTACCTTTGGTAGAGTCTCCTTCATTTCACCCAGCAAGGTCTGTGCTAGTCCCTACCCAGGCCTAATATAACAAAAAAAGTAACATTGTTATAATTTTTATTATATTTTCATTATTTTCTCTTAATCATTGCAACTCTTCACATTGTCACATCATGTGACTTCTTCACACCTTCACAATTTCACATCTTTACATTGTCACTGGTCTAGACTGGTCTGGGCCATAATATCTTTTATCTCATATTATCTACATGTATTTCTAGATCTTCACTTTTTTATTGCTATTGGCTGGCTTATTGTACATTAGTTTAGGGCCAGTCCATTGTACATGGTCTGTGTGCACATCTGTAGCATATATAAAGGAGAGGTGCAAGCCTGGCTAAACCCCAGTCTTATGCACTTGAGCTCTTCACTTTCACAAGTTCAAGCCTCCTGTTTCTTGTCTATATTTCTTTGCCTAGTTCTGTTGGCTCTAGACCAAAGCCTTCACTCAGTAGCATCATCAATCAATTGAGTGCCCTTAGACCTTAGAAGAAGTTTAGTTCAGCATACCAGATCTGTGCTTCAAGTATATTTTACTTGTGGCTGCCTTTGCTGCAGACTGCTTTCCATCATTTCTTTCAAGCAACCTTCACTGTTTGACTTCCTCTTGGATAAGCCTAGAGCTTTAACCTCAGACCCTCTCAAGTCCACTTTGGAGCCCAAGAACTCCTCTTCTCTGAAATGCCCTTTTATATCAGAAGATATGCTTGTAAACATCTTAGTCCTCTTCAAGAAAGAAGTCCAGGAAGATCATGACCTAGCTCATGAACTCTCCTTTTCTTTACAGATCCCTTGTGTCTCAACTTCACCCTCTTCCACTCCCATTCAATGCTAATCCACATTTACCCTTTCTTGATTCTCACCCATTATTTCTATTATGTTGGAATTCTCTTCCTTCTCCAAAAAGCCCACTGAACTTTGCCTTGATGCCTCTAAGCATTTTGATGGTGATTAATCTAAGGCAGAGACCTGGCTGGACATGGTCCAGTTTTATCTTTTTGTCAACTCTGCTATCTATGATACTGATGAAAAGAAAGTCATCTATACCCTTTCCTTTATGATCAAGGGATCTGCCCAATCATGGGCTACCACCTACCAGAAGAAGTGTATCTTCAGAACTACCATTACTATGGGGAAATTCTCCAAGTTCACCTCTGACTTTCTAGACATCTTCCATTAACAAGATACCATGAATGCTGCCATTTATTGGCTAGCAAACACACAGATAAGATAGGGGAAGAAAGAAGAATGGACTCCCTTCCTAGCTGAATACACTGCTGAGTTTTAGAACCATGTGATAACTTCTAAGATTACTGATTAGAACATTCTGATTGGGTACTATAAAACAGAACTTGCCCCCTTTCTCACTTGCTATATCCATAACCTGGATATAATCTCCACTACAGCTGCCAAATGATATTTCAAAGCCACTCACTTCCATAGTACCATGGAGTATGCCTGCTTTATGGAACAATGTCACAAGAATCCTTGCACATTTGCTTGAACTTTCTCTATCTTAACTATATCCTCCAAACTGGAGAAAGATCCTAATATGATGAACATAGATGCCATAAAATGCAGCCAACTCACTAATGTGGTGCAAGCACATTATATGAAGAATAAACTTTGCTTCAAATGCTGGAAACATGGCCACTCTACAATCAATTGTACTGCTTTCTCTACTTCTTTCACCACCACTTTTCCCAAGGACACTCCCTGCATTAAGATGGTTTCTGCTGAAGAACTGATGACAAAGATCAAGAAGGTTAGTGATGACAAGTCCAATGATGGGATGGCTAGAGTAGAGTTAAAGAAAGGAAAGGTGAAGAAAATAGTTAGCAGTTTGGATTTTTAGAAAAAAGTACCTCCCCTACACAAGGTACTCCTTCCCTCTCTTGTGTGCCTGTACTTGTATCTGCCTTGAAGAAATCTATGCATCTTTCAGTACAAGTTTCCCCTGTGTCTTGTGTTAAGAAAGTCATAGCCACTTATGCTCTTATTAACAGTGGAGCACAGATCAACTGTGTTGACTGGGACTTTGTCAAGAAGCACCAGTTCCCTACCTCAAAACTCTTGGAACCCATAGTCATTCACAACATGAATTACTTTGAGAACAAGAAGGGCAAGATTATTCAAACTTGCAACCTTCTTCTCCATCTCAACCAATTAGTTCTTCTGATTTCCTGCCATGTTATTGCATGTGGGAAGGAGAATATTATCCTCAGACTCCCATGGCTCCAGGCCACAAACTTCACAATTGATTGGATGGCCAACATGATCACCATTTCAGATTTCACCATAATGAATGTAACTACTTATTGCATCAACTCTGTTTAGAAACCCTGGTTTAATGGACTTCTTGACAATATCATCATCCCTCACAATGAACTTCTAGTTCACTATCTGGAATATGTCACCCCCAAGCAATTCATCAATAATTTACTCTATAACTACCATGTTAGCAGGATTTTAGATTGCTGCTTTGCATATCTCCCAGAGATCACTGTTGCCAGGCTTACCATATCTACCAAGCTGGCAATCAAGGTCAAAAGGGCCAAACTCAAGACCACCCTTTCTGCTAAATACTCTTAATTCTCTTTCATCTTCTCTGATATCCCAAAAATCCTTAATCATCTTCCACTCTCTCACCCTTATGATCATGAGATCAATCTGAAGGATACATTTGTTTCAAAGATAGGTAAGATTTACCCCTTATTCCCACCAGAGTGACAGGCCATGGAAGATTTCCTCAAAAAGAATCTTCATGCTGAAAAGATTCATTCTTTCAACTTTCCTCAAGCTTTATGCCTTTTTTTTATCAAGAAAAAGGATGGCAAACTCCACCCCTGCCAAGACTACTGGTATTTGAACAAGCATACCATTTAAGATGCCTACCCTCTACCCCTTATCTCTGACCTTATAAATAAGCTTTGCAATGCAAAACTTTTTACTAAGTTTGATGTCAGATGGGGTTACAATAACATCCATATTTGAGACAGACATTAGTAGAAGACTGCCTTCATTACCCATAAGGAGCTCTTCAAACCTATGGTGATGTTCTTTAGTTTGACCAACTTACCTGCCACTTTCCAGTGATTTATAAATAACTCCTTCTGTAATGTAATTGCTGAAGGATGGCTCATTATCTATATGGATGACCTCCTTATCTCTTCCCCCAATGCTGACACCCATTAGAAGTGAACCTTCTGCATCCTTCAACAGATGGCAGACCTTGATCTCCACCTTAAACTGGAGAAATGTACCTTTACTATCTTCCAGATTAAATACCTTGGGATGATTGTTTGTCCAGGTGAACTTGCCATGGACCCTGTTAAGCTTACAGGCATTTCACAATGGCCTGTTCCCTCAAAAGTCAAGAATGTTCACTCATTCCTTGGCTTCACTAACTTCTATAGGTGGTTTATCCCTAATTATTCTGCCATTGCTTATCCCCTTCTTGACCTTAGCAAAAAAGCTGCCACCTGATCTTGGTCTCCTGCCATGCAGAAAACCTTTCACCCTCTCAAGGCCATCTTCCTCTCATAGCTGGTTCTACAGATGCCAGATCTCTCTTGCTCTTTCACCATTACCACTGACACCTCTGCATATGCCTTGAGTAGCATCCTTCTTCAGACAGATGCTAACAGAGATTGGCATCCCTGCTTATATCTTTCCCAGATGTTTTCTGCTGCAGAGCAGAACTATGACATTTATGATTGTGAACTTCTTGCAGTCATCTGCATCTTGAAAGCCTGGAGGCAATACCTTCTTGGCTTCTCAACTTCCATTCAGGTTTTTACTGACCATAAGAATCTGACCTATTTTAAACCCCCCCAAAAGCTCAACTGCTGCCAGGCTTGCTGGCTTCTTGATATTGCTGACTTCAATCTGCAACTCTCTCACATTGCCAGAACCTTCCTTGCTGGGCCTAATGCCCTTTCTTGCCACCCTGATCTTTGCCCTGATACCTCTCTCAATAATCAGGAGGTTACCCTACTTCCCCTGGAGCTCTTTGTTAATCTGGTTGATGCTGACCTCACTGCTTACATCAAGAAGCACCAGACCAATGATCCTTTCCATCTTCCCATTCTTCAAAAGATGGATGCATCTGCTAATGAGAAATTTCTCTATTCATGCACTTCTGATTGGGCTGAAACTGATGGCCTCCTTACCTACAGAAGTTATGTCTTTATCCCCTCTTCCATTAACCTTCACTGTGAAATTCTCCAGTGTTGCCATAATTACCCCTCTGCCAGCTATCCTGGCTACCTCAAAACTCACCAGCTCATCTCTGCTGAGTTCTGGTGACCTGGCCTTACCACCTTTGTCCACAACTATGTTGCTGGCTGTTCTGTTTGCAAGCAGAACAAAGCAAACACTCACCCTTCCACCCCCACTCTTTCTCCCATCTGTTCCACTGCCACTTGCTCTTTCCAGCAGATCTCTTGCAATCTGATCACTAATCTTCCACCTTCCTCTGGCTTTGATGCCTTGTTGATTATGGTAAACCATGGGCTTATGAAGGGGATAATTCTTCGCCCCACCAAGAAATTAATCACTGTACAGGGCATTACCACCCTGTTTTTCCACAAAGTCTTCCTTTACTTTGGGCTATATGACAAGATCATCCCTAATTGAGGCTCTCAGTTCACTTCTGCCTTTGCTAAGGAGCTTGATAAACTCCTTGAGTATAATCTCTTACTTTCTACCATGTACTACCCTTAGTCTGATGGAGAGACTGAATATGTTAATTAGAAACTTGAGACATACCTTCACATCTACTGTGGATCTAACTCCACCAAATGGGCAGATTCTATTACCCATGTGGAATTCATCCACAACCATTGCCTCCACTCTGTCACTGAACAGTCTCTATTTTACCTCATGATGGGATATAAACCCCATGCCCTTCCCTCTATTGTAGAGGAATTCCTGATGCCTACTATTGCTGACCACACTAAGGCACTCTCTATAGCCCATGACAAAGCCCTTGCTGCATATGATCTTGCATGCCAGACTATGGTATCCTGCATCTGGTTTACCTTTTTTTCACTTGCCAAAGGAAATAAGATGTGGCTAGAAGCCTGTAATTTGAAATAGGCTATCATTCACCTAAAACTGTTGTCAAAATGGAAAGGATCCTTTATATCATATTCTGTACCTCCAACCCAATTCCAACCCAATTCCAATTCAGCTTACAACTGGTCCTTATATTCAATAAGCTACTCTACCCCTCTGACTCCCCTTCAGGCAACTCTGGCCTTCTGTCACTATTCCATTCCATTTCAGCTATGCATGTATGCTTCCTACTTTTCCATTGGTATATGCTCCCTTGGCCCTTCACTCCCACTCCACCCTATTTCACCTTTATGTTCCCAGTTAAGTACTACCTTAGTTTTACTTTGCTATCTCTGGACCACTTCATTATAACTCTGCACCTAGTCCTGCTCTCAGTTACTGTTACTATTCCTGTTCCTGTTCCTGTTTCTTGTTTCCCCTCACTTCTTCCTGTTATCTTTCAGTTTTAGTCTGATATGATTGAACATTGTCTCCTTTAATATCTCCATTTGTTTCTTAGATATTTAGACATCTGCTTTGCTTCTGAGTTTGTACCTGTCTCACTTTACTACACTCTTATATAGTTCTGCCTCTCTGAGGTATAAGTACTATAGTCATGTATCTTGTATCTCAGTACAAATATCAACATAAATACCCCCTTGTTATTGTTCTTACTCTGTTCAAGCCCTTAGGCTCACTCTGACTCTCCAGGTTACTCTGGAGTACCTCCAGGCTAAGCAATATCCTTGAAGGAATTATAATGCCCCACCCTCATGACTAGGCTTGACTCTCCTCATCTTGCCTGTCCCTCTTGTTGAGCATCAAGATCATTCTCTTTTCTACCTCCAATACCTTTGTAAATTGGGACACTGGAAAGTGCAAGGGCACACCATATAAGATAAAGCCAAGTTCCATCTGATCAATGAAACTCTTCCCAAACTCTTCCAGATGCCTCTGACCATCTTCAGAGTATTTGGAATATGACCTTCTCTCAGATTTGTACATCACCAAGGTGCTAGAACCTGACCTTTGTCCTCTAGCCATAAGGGTTTCATTTATGAAGCAGATAATGGTAAAAGATCTACCAGTATATCTGTGATCAGTATAAATTTATAATAGTATATTGGTACTTGATAGAAATTTTTAATACTTTACTATCATGAAAGTACTTTCCTCCATCACCTATTGTCTTCACCTTCCATTCACATGAAAAATCCACCCAGTATTCCATGCATTGCTGTTATTGCTCTATCATGAAAATAATGTACATGGAAAGAATTTCCCTACTCTGTCTCTGGACCTTATAGAAGGTAAGGAGGAATACAAAATAGAATGAATATTAAAACATCACAGTCCTCCTAATAACCACCAGTTTCTGATCTGATGGAAAGAGTACTCAGCAGAAGATGACTTATGGGAATCCAAACAGAACTTGAAACATTCCCAGTCTGCCCTAAATAAGTATAAACTTCTCTACCTTCATTATTTTCCCCCAGTCACTTCTCACTCTCACACCACCATCAAGAAAACTAACCATCCATGCAAATAGCCATGATCTTCACTGTCAGCCATGGCTTTCATTCCTGTAATACCCCCCTCAACACTTCACCTGCCTTATTATCCCAACTCTCCATTATCCAGGAGATTTCCAATGAGCCCTTCTTAATTTCTTTATCTTCTAGCCATAGTTTCTCTAACACACAGTTTTCTTCTCTACTCTTGTTCTTAGCCCCTGATCTCCTTTCAGGGAATTTCATTGCTTCATCCCCTGCTATCTCTATTAGCCCAGCCATTATCATGCTGATTCCCATTCTCCCTCCTGTCATTGACACTATCTCTGGCAACATACTTAGCATTGACCTTTCACTCTCCACTCATGCCCTTCATGTTAAAGATCTTACCCCTTGGGCAAAGACAGAACTCCTAGTCTAAATTCATATACCAGATTCTTTCCTCCAGTAATTCTGAAGACTTCCAATGAAGTCTGGAAAACTCTGGAGATAGATAGGGGGAAGTTCCTAGGTCAGATGGGACTCAACTTCACCTTATATGGTGTGCCCTTGCACAACCCAGTGTCCTGATTTACAGAAGGGTTAAAGGCTTAGGAGAAGAGCAGTTTCTATGCTCAAGATGAGAGACAGGCAAAACAAGGAGCATCAAGCCTAGTCATGATGGAAGAGCACCTGAAGACATCCTTAGGAGATCTTCTAGGCTCAGAGGGCCTCTGGAGTAAACTGGAGGGTTAGAAATGAGGACAAGATCAGAGGGGAGTCTTTTGTTGATTATTGTACTAAGGTACAAGATATAGGACTGTTATATTTATACCTTGGAGAAGTGAGCTTATCTAAGGAGCAACAGAAATAATGTTATGAAGTGACACTGCTGCACTAGAACCAGTCATGTGACATCATGTGATTATGCACAAGGAAACCCTTTTTTGACTTAACCCTAGTTTGTAGTTCCAATTCTTTAAGAGTATTTATTATTTTCTTTCCTAGCAGTGGTCATGTGATAGTTAGTCACCTGACATGGATTTTTCCTGGATCTTTCTGGGAACTGCCCTCCATCTTATCTCCATGGATCTCATCTGATCTAGATCTGGATCTGGATCTGAACCCTAGATGCATCTGTGGTAGATCTTAGATTGGATCTCTTCTGTGGCAGAGATCTCCATTCTCATGGGTACAGTACCTCTGACCCTGCACTTCCATTCTAAAGCTATGTTCTCTTCCATTTCCATTAATATCTGCATTTTTTCTTTGCTGGCATTCTTTTATATCCACTTCATGCTTTATCCATATTATTCTTATCTATTAACCCAGGATTTGGGGCATTCCCTGATTAGTAGCTCATGTATTAGTCAGCAGTAGTCCTTAGACAATATATAAGGGTAAGAGTGTAGAGGACTGGCTCTCCAGTCTTTGTCACTTGAACCTTGGACTTTAGCTTGAGTCTAGTGATCCTTAAGGGTTAAACTTCCTCATTGCCTTGCTAGGGGTTCTGTCTCTTTTAGCTTTAGGTTTGGCTCTCACTCTCCTTTCTCCATTGCCTAGTTAGAGCCACTAGACACAAAAGCTCATCAAGAAAGAAGCACTCAGGATAGAGTTAGGATTAGGCAAGCCCTTATGTGAAGAATGCATGTCAAATAAGACAGGTGTTGTCTCAGAAGTGAAGACAGGTGCTAAAGTATCTTGGGAATGAATGGAGATGTTAGGAAAGACAGCATTCAATTATGTCAAACTGAAACTGAGAGATAACAAGGAGAAGTGGGGGGAAAACAAGGGACAGGAACAAGAAGTGAGGATAAAACAAGCCCAGAGTAGTTATGAAGTAGTCTGGAGAAGGCAAAGTGAGAACTAGGGTTTACTTAGCTGAGAACAGAAGCAGGGCTAAGTCAGAGTTAAAGCAGAATCATAATGGAAGAGTAGAGACACTAATGCCATTGACTAGGCAAGGAGTGTACAGAATGAACTTAAGTTGGAGTTAGAGTGGAGAGGAAATGGAGGGTCAGAGTTGCCAGTACTAATGACTAGGCAAGAGATATATTGAATGGAACTAAAATCAGAGCTAAAGTGAAAAAGTATTGAAGGAGCAGAGATACTAGTATAGAAGGAATGTGGATATAACTGAAGCAAGGCAGTGTAGCCTTAGAGGATCAGAGATGCCTGAAAAGAAATAGAAGCTAGGATGGAATACTAGTAGGCACTGAGTGCAAGAACCAGGCTTTGATAGGGTTGGACTTAGATTTAAAATACAGGATATGACACTTCATCCCAGTGCTCCTACTCAGGAGTACTTCCACCAGGTTATAATGTTTATTATGAACTCTTATCTCACCATCTCCATAGACTTCTATCTTAATATGTTCTTCCTCTCTGGCTTATCTACCAGATCTATATGCAGCTTCTTTATCTTCCCCTCCTTGCTACTGCCCTTGCTTATATTTCCAATGCCAGAATCTCCCTTACCCAAGCCCTTTTCACTTCTATCCACTGTGAACTTCTTTCCAACATTGAAACTTTTGCCTATCAGCTTAAAATGGGCAAATTCCTAGTGGATCTTAACTAATATATGCATAAGCTTGCTGCTGCTCAAGGCTATATACCATCTACCCCCTTCACCTTTTTCTCCTCACTTGATGACAATAAGATCACTGCATTCAAATGTGCCAAAGCCTGGTAGACTGGCCTTCATGGTAATGGCCACCTCCCTTCCTCTTATCCTTGCTTTTGGAAAGCTTGCTTCCACTGCTGCTGCCTGGAACACATCTGTATTAACTGTCCCTCTTACCAGTGCCCTTACTGCCTCTGCTGGCACTCTGGACATAACCAGGCTCACTGCCCTACTCAACATTATATTATTGACCCCTGTTATATCCTGTATCTCTGATCCAATTCTGACCCAATTCTAACCTAGCTTATAACTGGTCCTCATACCCAGTAAGCTACTCTAGTCCTCTGACTCCCCTCCAGGCAACTCCAGCCCTCTATCACCACTCCAGTCTGCCCCAGCTATACATGTATGCTTTCTGCCTCTCCATTGATATATACTCCTCTTGCTCTCTGCTTCTGCTTTACTCTATCCTGTTTTCAGTTCTATCTCTGTTCCAGTTAAGTACTACCTTAGTTCCATTTCATCATCTCCAGACCATCCTGATATAACTCCATTACCATTCCCACTCTCAGTTACTATTACCATTATTATTACTATTACTATTCTGTTCCTGTTTCTTGCTTCCCCTTGTTTCATCCTGTTACTCTTCAGTTTCAGTCTGACATAATTGGACATTGTCTTCCCTGACATCTCCATTAATTTCTTAGATATTTAGACATCTGCTTCACTTCTGAGTTTGCACTATCTCACTTTGCTATACTTCTAGATAGTTTTGCCTCTCTGAGATATAAGTACTATAGTCTTGTATCTTGTATCTTAGTATGAATATTGACATAAATACCCTCTTGTTATTGTTCTTACTCTGATCAAGCCCTTGGGCTCACTCTGACTCTCCAGATTACTCTGGAGTTTTCAGTATTAAAGTCATTATGGCTTAATGTTAACTTGGAATGAGCAACAACTTTACTGTTGTTACTACCCCTATCTGACCTGAGTTCCCTGACTCACTCCAACCCTTTGGCCCTGCTAGAGATTATAACCAGCCTATTGGCTACCTTCCTTAAGTCTTGATGACTCTGCTCCTTAAAACTGGACTTAATACTCTTTATCTTGTCTGTCTCTCTTGTTGAGTCCTAAGCAAGCTCTTCTCTGCTATCTCTGGCCTGCCACAAATCAGGACACCAAGGCTATACAAGGGCACACCACATAAGGTGAAGCCAAGTCCTGTTTGACAAAGAACCTGCTACTTAACTAATCTCCAGAATTATCCAGAGATCTCCAGAGCTTACATTTCCTTCTGGTGAACTCCAACCTAGTAGTAGTAGTAGTAGTGTTTGAGTTTTGATGATCTGTTATCTTAGTATAAATATTGACATAAACATCC
>JBBPKN010001104.1:0-21495 GCA_038089275.1 Pulveroboletus cf. rosaemariae | reverse complement strand
ATACCTAGCAGATATGCATGCAGGCTGCAGCATCACATGCTTGGGATGCATTGCAGTCCCATCCATTTCCCTTGTTACCATCTCGCATACATACTTTATCTTTTGCTACTTTATGTTTCAGTCTGGCAGTTTTACAAATGCTGTCATTACATTGATCATATGATGCACCTATACCAGTATATATGATGTACCTCCTTAGTCCGGAACACCTCAGTCCGTTGTCTTATACACGACTGAGTCTTCTTGCTCTTGACAGTCGCGTGCCGATCCAAATTTGCCTGAATCCCAACAGCCTCACCTCAGTTTCGTATGAACAGAGATGCAGCGTGGCAGTGTACAAAAGAACGACGCGATTACGTAATGAAATGGTTCGGCGTATGCCTCGAAAGGAAAGGAAAGCCTCTGAAAGAGTGAGTGGCCCGGAGGGATGAAGAGAATGAGGAATAAGGAGAGTGAAGAGGAATGAAATAAATAGAATAAATTTCAACAATAGCTACTGCACATGGATCCACTACGAACTTTTTGACATCACTTTTCCGCAAAGTTCTGTAAACAGCTACTGTACCTGGATGTCAAACAAAATGAGAGCTTGAGATGCCTCGTATGGGCAGGAATTTCGATTTCAAGTTTTTGATCGAACCTGACCGGCTCAGTGTAAAAAGATCCGTCAGGACGACTAAAACACTCGACGCCAGCAGGATTCGAACCTGCGCCCTCAGAGAGGAACAGATTTCTAATCTGTCGCCGTAACCACTTGGCTATAGCGCCTTGAATGAGCGGTGTGTGAATTAAACTAACACAAATCCAGCACCCTTGATAACCTTTTCAAGCTTTCTTGAGGTGCACTACCGGGATTCTTCTCAGATGTTGGTCTGTCGTCCTCGACCCCGCTGTCCTGGTACCCTTTTTGTCTTCGGCACTCTCCCCACTCGCTCCACCTCTACTTCTACTACCAGCTCCATTACTGTGTCCACCTCCCAGCCCGCGACCCAGCCCGAGGACTCTATTTTCACTACAGCTGAGTCGCCATGGGACCACGTTTTCTCGGACATCGAACCAGTCATTGCCCCCACCAATTCACGAGTCCGTATGCGCCTAAATAATAGTAATACCCGCACCGGTCCGATTTCCCTCTCTGGACGTGAGAAGGGCGATGGTCAAACCCAAAATATCATGCAGCGTTCATCGGGGGTCAGACATCAACGCGCATCCATCACTGCACGCGAGATGAGCGTGTTTAACGAAATGTTTGATCTAATATTCAACGCAGTGTCTGCGCAGGATGGAAAGTCCTCGGTTTCGGGTTTGGGTTCGGGTGCGTCCTCACCCTCGTTGGCGCGAACGTCCTCTTCTGCCACATCCTCGTCCATACCTTCATTTTCGGGCCAGACACCTAGTATTGGGCGTGCAGGTGGCCCGCTAAATGACCTCTTCCGGAAATTGCGTCGTCAAACATCACGCGTTCGATGGACTTCCGCTATCGACGAAGAACTCGATCGAAAAAAAGAAACGATGGAACTATTCAACACGGATTATGAACTTCTCCAGTGGGTGATGATGGAGCTCTTCGGGGATCCGCAGAAATGGGACGAGGAAGCGGGGGGAGCGACTACCGCGTCTAGCGCCAAAATAACGAAAGGAAAGGGAGAAGAAATTTGTCATCCTGCAACGGCAGCTTCCTCAATGGACGCTGCTACTATACCGTCATCATCATCCTGGTCGACTTCCAGTTCGATGAAGGAACATCGCGTCAACCACTCCATCTATCCCCACCTTATCGCACATGCGATGCGTATTTTCCGAACCACGTATTCCAACCCATCACTTTCACTCGCTATCTTCAATCATGCTGCGCAGGTATCGATACCATCTTATGTCTTTGGGTGTACAGCACCGGCGTACAATGAGCTGATTGAGGCCAAGTGGGAAGGATGGGGCGACTTGGAAGGGGTGTGTAACGCACTTGAAGAAATGAAGGCGAATGGTGTTAAAATTGACGGAAGGACGTGTATTGTGGTGGAGAAGGTGAGGAGGGAAGTTGGAGAGGCACGACCGGTAGGGCTGGGAAAAATTGGGACGGGACCTGAGAGTGGTGACGCGGGAGCTGACAGTGTCAATCTTCTTGCAAGAAAGGCCTGGGAAGAGCTAGGAGAAACGGAGGTGATGAGACACCTTCACCGGATGGAGCGACTTGCAATTCGCGACCGGTCTCGCAAAGCAAGGTCTAGTCCCCAGGAGGAGTCATGGAAGAGTGCGGTCCTGGAACCTGATGAAGACGATGAGTGGGGCTTCGATGGTTGGGATAAGAAGATGGCCGGGGACGTGAGGCAGAGGCAGAAGGTGAAGTCTACGTCCCAAGATAGAGTTTACCCGCCAACACTCGACGACTGGACTACGTCGGACGAGGAGATGGCTCTGCGGTGACTCCCACCACGTCGGTCCCACCTATATCACACGCTGTCGTATTCACACCTCTGATTGTATCTACGACTGCTTTTCATTGGATTTGCTAGTTGCAAGTCCCACATTCGAAGTCGGCTACAGTCAACGTGTTGCCCTCTGCTGGCCAGTCTCGCGCAGGCTCGGCGGGAGACTGTCCATGGCTTTGATGAGGATGGCTCTCGCTGGTGTGAAATGGGACACCGTTCTCGGCAGGGGGTGGCTGTGCTGGAGTGGGGATGTCCCCCGACTTTGGTTTCTCAGCAGAAAAGTTTCAGTCTACGACGTTCCCTGGCTCACCTCCCCACTGTCATTCAAGCGACCGGATCCCTCCTCCAAATCGACTCTGCATGGTCGACACCATCGAAATCGCCGGGCAATCACCTGAGCCTACCTTTCTTCTCACCCTCGCAGATCTCAGCAGAAATACATCGGTCATATCGTCTTCCTCCGACTCCGAGACGAGCACGACTACCGTCCTCAGGACACCCCGCCCACGACCAACCCGGACGTTTTCGTCTCCCCGCTCCCGCAGTCCTCATTCCCCGACCTCGCAGGCCGTTCGACCACCACCTGCGTACCTGACCAGGGAGCTGGGCATACCAGACGAGGCGGAGAATCGAGATCTTGTTCCTGAGCCAGTGCCGGCCCACAGGCAACCTCAGCCCCGCTCCAAATCGCGCAAACGGTCAAGGTCCCAAAACCCGTCTGCAAACACGCGCCTGTCCGCGCAGGATTTCGTGTTTGGTGAGACCCTTGGCGAGGGTTCGTACTCCACCGTGCGTACGGCTGGCACACACGATTACTGTAGTCATACTGATGGATAATATGTAATACGTCATGTTCCACCAGGTACTGCGCGCGCGGTATGCCCGCAGTGGACAAGAATATGCTATCAAGATTCTAGACAAGAATCACCTGATTCGCAAGGAGAAGATGCATGTGGCTCTTGCCGAGAAGAACACCCTCGTAAAGCTCGGGGCTGGACACCCAGGCATCATCCACCTACACTGGACGTTCCAGGACGATTGGAGTCTGTGTACGTCCTCCACTACAGGAACGGGGCTCGACTGACGAATCGACGTAGTCTTTGTGTTGGATCTTGCACCAAACGGTGAGATGCAGTCGCGGATATCACAGCTGGGGTCGTTGTCGCTGGCCTGCGCAAGGTACTATACAGCCCAGATCGTCGATGCTATTGAATACATGCATGATAAGGATGTTATCCATAGGTACGTTCCTCCCATCAAGGATCATGACATAAGCACCCATTCAACTGTTCTCCGATCACAGAGACCTCAAACCGGAGAATCTCCTCCTCGACAGCCAGCTCCGGATAAAGATTACTGACTTCGGAACAGGAAAGATCCTCGAAAACGGTCGTGAGTTACCCCCCTCGTGTTGGTTCGCCTCTGCCTCCTTGCTTGTGCTCACCAGATTGCAGAAGACCGCGCCAACTCGTTCGTAGGGACCGCCCAGTACGTCTCTCCGGAGCTTCTGGAATACAACGAGACATCCAAGAGGTGAGCGAGCCATGATTCTCCGCCCACTAATCTCATATTTTTCACAGCTCTGACCTATGGTCACTTGGTTGTATTGTCTTCCAGATGATCGCAGGCAGATTCGCCTTCCAGGGGCTCTCCGAGTACCTCACGTGGCAGAAGATCAAATTGCTCGACTACTCCTTCCCTGAAGGCTTCGACGAGGATGCTAAGGATTTTGTAAGCAAGCTTCTGGTCTGTTGTCTCTTCCTTTGCTCCGTATTGGCGAACTAACTCCGCGTCTTCTCTCATATAGGTTCGCGACCCTCTACAGAGAGTTGGCGCATCCCGAACCCCGTCATCTCCGTCGCCTCTTCGTGCGCATCCTTTCCTTGCTTCCATCAATTGGAACTCCCTCTGGACAGATCCATCTCCCCCACTCAAACCTGGCCTCGTAAGGAAGGAACCCCCGAATCACACAGGTCTGTTACATGTAGACGGGGAGGATGCGAAATGGGAAGATATTGGTGCAAAATGGGACACGCTTGTCGGCACCGGCGACTCTATCGACGCGGGTAAGGCAGGAGGCACCCTGGTGAACGGCAGCCGAGTCACCGTGGCTTGCGGGGTTCATCCCGCCGCTGCCGATGGGATAGAATGGGCAGAGGACGCTCATGGCGCAGCATTCGAGAGATACAAGCTCAAGGATACGGCCACGTTCAAACGCGCGTCGCGCATCGTGGAGGAAGTCGGGCCCTTGGGAGAACTCCCAGATTATACCTTGACGACCGCAAATGGCGCCCACACCGAATCAAGTTCAGGTTCGGAGAACGCCACAGTGAATGGAACCGATGACGTCACCAGGGTAGCCACGGACGCAGACAAGAAGTCACCGTTGCATACTACCATATCCCAGACCTCAACGTTGTTTTCAACATCAACCCCAATTTCCATTCCCTCAGCTGCACAAAGTGGCAACGCACCGGGATCAGGTACCAGTTCCTCGGATGGTAGCTCGGTTGACAAGTCAGGTTTCGTTGGTGCGATTTCTGCACCAGAACTAGAAAGGGGGCGCAAGAGGGCGTTGACGCCGATACAAGGCAACGGACGATTGAGTGATGCAGACTTGTAAGTCCGGTCCCTCTTTTTGCTATCCTTGACGCAACGAATCCAACACATTTTTTGAAATTAGTTTATTGTTACTTCTTACTGGAGAAGCTATTCTCTTCAGCACTCGTGTCGAAGCTCGTTCTCCAAAACGACGAGGAAGCAAACTGAGACTTCCGATTAGCGTATCGCCTATCCGACCGAAGACAAGACAACTGGTGTTGACGACACATCGATTATTGTGTGTCAAGCAGAAAGTAGAGGGAGGTGTCAGTTTGAAGTCAGAGCTGAGTTTAGGAAAAGGAACTAGTGGAAGCTCGGGTACAGAGAAACTTAAAGAAAAGGACAAGGAAAGGGAGAAGGAGGCCAAGTCGATCGTTGAGAGTGCAGCAAGGAAGGGCGAGCGAGAATTTGTCGTCCTAACGGTGTGTCTTTACTTGCAGCGAGTCCTTCTGTGTGCTAATGCCCCGCAGTCGACGAAATCGCAGACATATGCCGCTGAATCGAGCGCTATCGCGTCCCAGTGGGTGGAGAAGATCAACACTTCCTTGGCCTTACCGCGTTCCCCAGCTAACCACTCGGTTACAACTGAACGTATCCCTTTTGTGGTACGGCACCCCCACGAGTAGTCTTCTACTCTGACAACGATGCGCTACCGTCTTCACCCACATGACTCACCACACTCATCTATCTGTACAGTCTTGGTCATTATTTGTCCTATCCCTTTTGTGGCTGGCACCCCCTTTGGACAGTCCGTATTATTCATAACGTGTAGTGCATACCTACCCCATCCAGTTCGCCTTGTAGACGGCACCCACATGCGTACTTTTTAACCTATCTCGCTACCACTGCGACAGTCGCACATATGCAAGTGTCGCATTCTTTTGCTTTGTCGTTTTTGTCTGTTCTCGGCTACAGGTACAATACGCTGTCTTTTTGTCGTAGTTGCTGGCCTACTATTTTGTATTAGGCTAATTCTTCCGGCTTTTACTTTTTCATTGCGGCAGCAGTGCGTGACGCTGATGTGGACAGTTAGACCCGCCATGATGAATCTGCCCCGATGCATCTTCACTTCAGTCCGGAGTCGAGCGTGCAAAGTAACTCACGACTGTCAACTTTGAAGAAGCAACGTTTTTGATACTACCTGATTGGGTACCTAGCTACATCCGGGTAGCGCTTGATGCCCTCAAGCACGCTTGACTGCGCTGTAGTATGGCTATTGTGGATAGGCGTTGCTGCAGGACAGTCCACAACCAACCAACCAACCTCACCAACACACGCGTAGTTAAATGCTGAGGACGCATACCAATCCAAGTCATAGAATTGAATCCATTGGTTGTGCAAATCAATTTCATGTCACTTCTACACAACAGGCCATAGTGTGCATGCGTGAAGTGGTAGATATTTTGAGTATCCGGCGGGCTCGAAGCATTTCGACTCAAGATTGAGGCATTAACCAGGGGGGAGCAGGCTAGCATCCACGGCGGCCCCTTCCTCGAAGACATCGTCTGCATCATCCCTCGACCTCGCAATTGGCGTACGCGGCATCGCCATCAGACCTACATAAACCATGTATTATTGTTCCATCACCTGCGACAAAGCGACCGGAAATGAAGGTAAAAACACCCACCAGTCCTTGCACTCTCCAATATCCCAAATGGCTTGATGAGATTCAAGAACGCGACCACGCGATTTGTCTTGGCAGTCAGCTCCACGATAACACTATTGTCGCTCACGTCCACGATTTTTGCACCGAACTGCTTCGCGAGGACCGAGATGGACTGCAAGTGCTGGTGTTTTAACCGGAGCGCTTCTGAGGCTGTGAGCGGAATCGGGGTGTGAGGATCCGTGACAACCGTCTCAGAATGTTTTCCTCGTTCGAAATTTTGCGCCAAGAGCGCCTCACGTTCGGCCTTAGAGGTGCTGGACGATATGGAGGAGGGAGCATGCGAGTGGGGGGAGCTCCGACGAGGTTCATGCGAGGGTCCGCCAACAAGCTGGTCTTCGAGATACTCAGGTCCAAGAATGGAAACTTTGACGAGGAGCAACTCGCGCGAGATCACGCGGGTATCAGTGTAGTCCAAGACAGCCCAGACAGGGACCTGTCATACTCGTAAATACATGTCTGTGTCGAAACAGGCCTTCCGCTGAACGGAAGAGGGTCACGTACAAGATCTTCGAGCTGTCTGCGAGCCTGCTCGACCACGCTGTCTTGGCCACTAATGACAATCGACATACGACTTAGGTCACGGATTTCAGTGCGACAGACGACCAGAGAGTCGATGTTAAACCCTCGTCCAGCCAAGATGCTGGACACGCGTGATAAAACCCCAGGTTCATTTTGAACGAGACAATTAAGGATATGCCTAAACGGATATGACGTTCATCAGTGACTGTTATATACTGGGGCACCATCTGAGTTGGCACGGAAAAGGACAAACTTTTTATAGGGCTGTAGGTTGGGAGGCGGCGTATTGTACAAGATATTGGTCACTGCCTCTTCAGCGCTACGCGAACGCGGAATGTCTGACACAGGGAGGGGTGGTGGGCGTGTCTTCTGCGTGCTTTTGTAGTCGAGGGCGGAAGTGGAGTCGTCTATTGGCCGAGGTGGTTTGGGAGGTTCGTTGGGCAATCTTAGGAGTAAGGCAGTTGAGAACGGGCGGAATGTAGCAGTCCTCGACAGCCAACGCGACGAAGCGAACATCGTCCTTTGCTTTTTTTTTTGGGACAAGTGATATGGTTTTTGACTCGCTGAGATGTGATTACATAAATCAAGGGGTTAGTCGTAAGTACATGACATTCAGCGCCAAGTTCCTCCCTCATGTCGTCTTTGGGAGTTTCTCTATACACTCCTTGATGAGTCGCATCGTCTCGGCCTTGTCATACTGCAGAATCGCGCAGTCCGTGTTCGGACACTTGGCCTCCCAGCAGGTCTTTGCCTCTGACCACTCTGTCAGTCCCCCATTCAAGATCGTGTCCCCCGACGGCCTGAGAGACATCTCCATGCTGACTCTGTACTTGAGCTCCCGCCAAGCGTGATGATCTGTCTGTCGCCTGCATCTGGAACAGTAAGACAATGGATTTGCATTGACGAACGGGTGCTCGTCCAGTTTCTGGCGCAATTCGTCTGCTCTCGACCGGTGAAGCTTCAGGAGAGCGAGGGCAGAGCGTACATCAATTTTTGCGAGCATTTCCCAGTTTTCGTCCACCCATAGGTTCATCGCAAGAGTCCGCTGTGAGGCAACCTTGGCCTCCTCTGTCCATCCACATCGTGATGCAGCGGCGTATAGCCGTAGAGGTTGGTCCGCAAGTGGCGGCGTGAGCACAGCGATGCGCACGAGCGACGTGGGGCCTGGCATGTCATATTTCTCCGAGGCAAATAGGAGCGCATCGACGACATCGAACGACATCAGTGGTTGGATGGGGAGGCCACTAATCATGCGAAGCAAGAGCTCGAGTGTAGATGAGTCCTCGTCAAGATGAATCATTTCGGGATCTGTAGTTGACGGGGTTAGCGCAAGCGGCCGATCATGGCCCACACTCGTCCCGCTTGACGGAGAAGATCGGGGGAGTGCGAACAGAGAACGAAACCACCCCGACGTCGTTTTCAGTGTGAACGAGTGCATCCGGAAGCGAACAAGGTCGCGCGATACCAAAACGACGTCTGCGTCCAGAGAGTCAAACGCTGGGTGAGTTGTGGGCTCAATTCTGGAGTGGGGTACGCAGGCGGCACTGTCATCCGCTGGTGCTGCGGGACGGTCTTCAGATGCGGACGCCATGAAGGGGTTATCCGAGAATCGTGGTAGATACCAGCAAGGGGAACCTTGGCTCAGAGCAATCCCAGGTGATGCAGGTAGCAGTCCTTGGGTAAGACGGTTGTCGCTGTGGACGAAGTTGTGCTCTGCGGCGATGCACAGCACCTTAAAACGAGGCGCGGAAGTGGATCTTGTCCATGGCTACGATGTCATCCTCCAAGTCCAAACCTCTTCCACTTGGCGACACTCTCCGCGACCTTGCCCTCTTGCGCGCTTCCGGTGTAGATTTTTCGAGCATTCTCTCCAAGGAACCCCCGTCCGGAGCCAATATCACAGAGTCTTCCGAACTGGTGAGGTCAACCGCAAGATCACATGAGTTCGTTTGTGAGACCCGGGGTGCTTTGGAGGTTTACAACAGTGGAGAGCTGCAGAGGAAGCGTGCTGAGATACAAAAAGTTCAGGGAGAGCTTGACGAGGTGCTGAAAGGTCTATCGTAGGGTGAGCAACCGCAGATCCCGTCTCAGGTTGCACTGTAACGAAGGAGAACAGGTTGTTGTTAGCGCGTAGATTGACAGTTGAGCGTTGCAACCGGTTCGAACGGGTTCGAGTCGCCCGTACGTGGCATGCGCAATCCTTAGGTCACTTCATTCACACCGTGTACACACATCCACTTCGCAGAGCCCGAGTCTTGGGGAGAATCTCGAATAGTAACAGTCTTGGCCGCTTGCTAAATTAGTTGGTGATGCGGGGAGCACCGGACCCGGTGATAGATCATATCGATTTACCACCATAAGAACCGTAGCGGCGATTCATATCGCAAGGCTTACTATTTCAAGGCCGGTCAAGCTTGTGAAAGCAACGAGGTGTCCCCGAAGTGGCTCTGGCAACTCTTCATTGTTGCCCTTCACTTCTTGTGCAGTAATACAAAGTGAGTGCCCCCCCTTTGTGTTCCTAGAAACTTGCAACAACTCCTCTTTAGACACCAGCAACAGTTTCAGTAACAATAAACCTATCTGCAAGGTGGGGAGTAGGAACCCATATAAGGTCCAGCCTAACACGTTCTGAAGTATGCAACTTGAGCCAATTCGTAACATCGTCATCGCAGGAGAAACTGGAGTTGGGAAAAGTTCCCTTATCAACCTCGTGACTGGTGTGGACTCCGCTGCCACAGCGAACGACGTTCGTGGTGTGACCATTGGAACGGAGTGTCATGATTGGGTCACTGATGCTCAGACCTTCCGTCTTTGGGACACGCCGGGTCTTAGCGAAGGTTCGTTCGGGTCTGTACCCCCAAAGCAAGCACAAGATGCACTCCGATCACTTCTTACGGAGCTCAGCAGGGGAGGCGGTGTCCATCTCTTGGTTGCATGCATTCGCGGACTCCCTAGGGTCACCAAGGGCATGAAGCAGACATACGACACTATCGTGCGAATTCGTGACAAGGTTGCTCCAGATGTCCCACTCGTCGCTGTCGTCACCGACCTTGAGAAAAGGTCGGCCTTGCCTGATATCATCCTCTCCATGGACGAGTGGTGGACGAGCAACGTCGTGACACTTGCAGACTTCAACATGACGTTCTCTGGTCATGCTTGCATCACAACTTTACCCGACAACTGCCATCCCAGATTACCTGGCCGTCGTGAGTTGTGCCAGGGGCTCGTTCGCAACCTCGTCGTCGAGGGTGCTTCACCGAAACTGGCTCACAACATTGTTATTGCTGGTGAAATTGGAGTTGGTAAAAGCTCTCTTGTCAACCTCGTACTCGGTTCGGAACGGGCCGTCGTGGCCAACCACGTTAGCCCTGTCACTACCGTAACGAATCACTACGATTGGGAGACCAACAATCAAGTATTCCGCCTTTGGGACACTCTCGGCCATGGGGAGGGATTACATGGGAGTGGGCTCCAAAGACGCGCACAGGAGGCACTGCGATCGTTATTCATGGACCTTAACGAGAAGGGTGGTATCCATCTCCTGGTCATCTGTATTCGTGGAGTTTCTAGAGTTCCGATAGCGACGAAGAGAACGTACGATCTCATCATGAGAATACGTGACAAGTTCTCTCCCGCGACTCCTGTAGTCGCGGTCATCACAGATCTTGAGAGCCGGTCGACCGTGTTCGATACAGTGCTCTCCATGGAAGAATGGTGGACGGCTAACTCGGGAGTGTTATCTGACTATGATATGTTCTTCTGTGGCCACGCTTGCATTACCACCCTACCTGACAACTGTCATCCCCAAGTGCCTGGACGTCGCGAGAGGTGCCAAGAGCTCGTACACAGCCTCATTATGAACCAATCCCTCCATCCACGCACCATACCTCCCAAAGACCTGCATGTCTTGTTGTTCGGAGAGACTGGTGTTGGAAAAAGTTCCCTCATCAATCTACTTGCAGGGTGGCAGATTGCATCCATTTCGCCCGACAGTGCGCCTTGTACCTTGGACTCTTTTGAGTACCAATTCCAACTCGGCTCCACTACCATTCGTTTATGGGATACCGTTGGCTTGGAAGAACCTGAAAGAGGACCGAATGGCTACGTTGGTGCCATTGAAAAGGCTGTGCAACTTATTCGAAGATTGAATGCGACAGGGGGCATCAACCTGTTCTTGTTCTGTATCCGCGGGAATAGGATCACAGCGACCACACAGAGCAATTATAGATTGTTCTATGAAGTGCTTGGGAAGAAAGAAGTGCCCATTGCGCTCGCCGTGACTCACCTGGAGAGAGAAATGGATATGGAAGACTGGTGGCAGCGGAACGGCAAGACGCTGGAAAAGAATGGTATTCACTCGGCTGGGCACGTGTGCATCACGACACTGGAGGGTCATCCCAAGTACGCCGGGTCGAGGGATATACTTCAGGATCTTCTTTCGCGCTACGATGACCAAGGCAAGTTCTCGATGCCATCAGAGGCTTGGATTGGTCGTATTTTGAAGGGGTTGGGTTCACTGGTGGATAGGAGTTTTCCGAGAGGAAAGGACCTAATTCGTATCTTGACAAAACGTTGCCATTTGGACTCTGATGTAGCACAGCGGGTGGCTGCTTGCATTGACTCTGACAGTGGTTGGTAGAAAATTCACACACCATGACACTCGAATGTTCTTTTTGAACTTGTTCACTTTTGCTTGGATAGCTACATCCCTCATTCCTGTCCAGATTGTAGTGTGTCATCTTCTTGGTGTGCTGCAGGTAGAGCAAACTGAATGGGATGATAGTGTCTAGTCAAACACTTTATCTGTTGATGTAAAGTGAATCATTATAGCATTAAAATCTACTGATCATATTTAGATGCTAAATGGAACTAAAAATATTTAACTGTTATCTTGTTGTTTTATAATATTATAATGATATACAATGAGCAATAAAACTAATGCAATATCTAATCTTAATCTGGTATATGAAGCACATCACACTTACATAGTAGTTACTTCTTGCTACAAATCATTCCCCTAGGTCACATGATTTAATTCACAGGCTCATGAGATATACTTCAATTAGTTAAGGGTACTTATTGCAATAGCTTTGTTGTTAACATAGAAATATGTAAAATTGAAATATTTTGAAATATTCTTATGTATGTTATTGGTTATGTGATGCATTAGAAGTCTTCAATAGTGCAAACAAATCAAGACACCATTTCTTTACCATGTCATATCCCATGCCCACAGGTTAACTCCACTATGTCTCTGGTACAACTTCAGTTGCTTTCATGCTTTAAGCTGTATGTTTCCTAGTTTCCTTTACCTCTGTCTTTTCCTATTTAATGATTGATTACAACTTTACCTATGCTAACTTCATACCATTCCGATACAACTTCATTGTTCTTTTGACCTCACTTCCTGTTCCTGTTCCTTTGTACCACACTTCTCCCTGTCATCACTTAGTTTCAGTTTGACATTATTTGACATTGTCTCCTTTGACATCTTCATTCATATCCAGGATACATTGGCACCTGCTTCATTTATAAGACAACTCCTTTCATATCTCTGTTCCCTCCTTAGATAATCTGCCTCCCTGAGGTATAAGTACTATAGTTCTGTATCTTGTACTTTAGTTTGAATATTGACCATAACATGATGTTATAATTCCCCTAGATTCCTCCTGCCTCATGACTTGATGTTATACCTTACCCTAAGTCCCTCAACTTACTCCATGACTTGACATTGTACCTCTTGTTGAGAAAAAGCCCTATGGCCTATCCTGGACCTTCAATAGTTTCCAACCCCTCCATAAATCAGAGCACTTGGTATTAGCATAAGGGCACACCACATAAGGTGAAGCCAAGCCCTGTCCACTCCAGAGTTATCCAGAGTACCCCCAGAGTATGTCGCAATGTTTATAACATACTGCCATTATACAGTAACTTCAAAAACCCTTTCCATGTTGACTTAAATGGCAGTAAATGACATATACTGCCATATGGTGGGGAAATCATGTGAATTAGGGAGCATTATTGTAGCCAAGAGTATGTACTATTTATAATATGTTCAAGGCTAAGCTTGATTTGAATCAAAGTCTGTAAACATCATAATAATCAAAATTTTACCCAAATTATAGAGTACCAGCCATTTTTGGTTGGTACAAATACAGATATACATATTAGTTGTATGTCTAAGCATAAAAAGTTCCCACACTTCATAATTTTCAACCATTACCATGGTTAGATTTCTTTTTTTTCACTTAACAAAGCATTAATCTTTTATTGCTTGATACTGGCCATTTTGGTAAAGCCATTGCCAAAAAAAGTAGTGTCAGCCCTTCTGCTATATCCAAACATTATTTCAAAAGTGTTCTACTTTTTCCAAAGCTATTGGGGATTATTTTTTCAAACTTTCTTCTGTTAATATTTATTATTTTCAACATTTTATTATCTCTGGAAAGCTAAAAATGCTGTTTAGGTGACCAAAGCTCTTATAAATATCATAAATTAGCCCATCTCTGCCAACATAGTCCATTTTCACTTGAAAAAGGCTGATATAAGGGCTGTGGTCAAGTTCAAATACTCTTTTTTCTCTACTTGATACTACTAGACTTACTTGAACTTTGCTTATGCTTACAAGATTGAACTATGAAGGATTAGAAGAAAGTGATATGGTCTAATAAAACCACACTCAATTATTTACAGTAACTCAAAAAATTGACCCAATATTCAGTGCTTTTTTAATGTTTATAGAATAACTTCACAAAAAGAGCAAATAAAGCTAAAGTGTAAGTTGATGACTAATAGTAATCAATCAGGGCTACATAACAATACCTGAATTATATAATTCCAATCAAAATTGATTAAGATATGGATAATTTAAAACAGGGACTCATTGAGTTAATGTTAAAACTTATACCAGTATGAATATACTGTTAAGAAAGATATCTCTTGAGTTTGAGTACACTATACCAATCTCCTTTCTGAATGAAACCCTTATGGCTAGAGAGCAAAGGTCAGGTTGCAGTGCCTTAGTGGTGCATGAATCTGAGGAAAGGTTATACTTCAGAAACTCCAGGGATTTCTGGAGACTTCTGGAGGGATTTAGGAAGGGTTGGTTGATTGAACAGGACTCAGCTTCACCTTATGTGGTGTGCCCTTGCACTTTCTGGTGTTCTGATTTACATAGATGTCAGAGATGGGGAAAAGGACTGTCTTGGTGCTCAATAAGAGGGACAGGCAGGACAAGAAGAGTCAAGCCTAGTCATGGGAGTGGGACCTTACAATTCCTTCAAGGATATTGCTTGGCCCCAGAGGTTCTCCAGAGTAACTCAGAGGGTCAGAGTAAGCCTAAGGGCTTGATCAGAGTGAGAATGATGACAAGAGGGTGTTTATGTCAATATTCATACTAAGGTAACTGAAGGTCTCTGGATAATTCCGGAGATTTTCAAAAATAATCAAGTAGTCAAGTAGCAGGTTCTTTGTCAAACAGGACTTGGCTTCACCTTATGTGGTGTGCCCATACATAGCCTTGGTGTCCTGATTTGTGGCAGGCCAGAGATAGCAGAGGAGAGCTTGCTCAGGGCTTAACAAGAGAGACAGACAAGACAAAAAGTATCAAGTCCAGTCTTAAGGAGCAGAGTCATCAAGATTCAAGGAAGGTAGCCAATAGGCTGGTTATAATCTCCAGCAGGGCCAGAGGGTTGGAGTGAGTCAGGGGACTCAGGTCAGTTAGGGGTAGTAACAATAGTAAAGTTGTTGCTTATTCCAAGTCAACATTAAGCCATAATAACTTTAATGCTGAAAACTCTGGAGTAACTCAGAGGGTTGGAGTGAGCCCAAGGGCTTAATCAGAGTAAGGACAATGACAAAAGGGTGTTTCTGTTGATATTAGTACTGAGGTACAAGATACAAGACTACAGTACTTATATCTTAAAGAGGCAGAACTATCTAGAAGGATAGTGAAGTAAGACAGGTGCAAACTCAGAAGTGAAGCAGATATCTAAATATCTAAGAAATGAATGGAGATGTCAGGAAAGACAATGTCCAATCATGTTAGACTGAAACTGAAGGGTAACAGGATAAAACAAGGGGAAACAAGGAACAGGAATGGAACAGAAATAGTAACAGTAACTGAAAGCAGAAGTAGTAACAGAGTTATATCAGAATGGTCTGGAGAAGATGAAATGAAACTAAGGTAGTACTTAACTGGAACAGAGATAGGACTGAAAACAGAATAGGATGGAGTGGGAGCAGAGGGCTGGGGAAGCATATACCAATGGAGGGGTAGAAAGCATACATGCATAGCTGGGGTGGACTAGAATGGTAACAGAGGGCTGGAGTTGCCTGGAGGGGAGTCAGAGGGCTAGAGTGGCTTACTGGATATAAGAACCAGCTATAAGCTGGGTCAGGATTGGGTTAGAATTGGGTCAGAGATATGGGATATGACAGTTAATTATTTTGCTATACAATAGAAATGTATAAACTGTGTATTTTAGTACTTTGTATGGCCTCCCTTCACCTTGATCATTGCTTTCAACCTTCTTGGCATACTCTTAATCAAATTCTAACATATCTCTGATAGAATATTATTGTTATGGTTTTTATATCTTTAGCCTTTTCTTCTATTCTGATTACTTCTATATTGGTGTTTATCTTACTATAGTTGTTATGGGTTATTTACCATATATATAATAGAATTTCCAGGTATCTCAAGTCCTTAGACTTAAATACTTGTGATATTCACCTTCTTTAATATGGTGTCCCTTCAAGTTAGCTCCCTTGGTCTGTGTTAAAACCAGTTCCTTTTTAAATGAAACCCTTGATGCTGAGGGAAGGTCATAACTCCAGAGGCTCCAGAGGGCTCTGAAGGGCTCTGGGAAGAGTTTCATTGATTAAATAGGACTTGACTTCACCTTATGTGGTGTACCCTTGCACTTTCTGGTGTTCCAATTTACATAGATGTTGGAGGTGGGGGAAAAGGACTGTCTCAATGCTCAACAAGAGGAACAGGCAGGACAAGGAGAGTCAAGCCTAGTCATGGAGTGGGATCTTATGACTTCTTTAAGGATATCACTTGGTCTCAGAGGTTTCCTGGAGTAACCTGGAGGATTGGAGTAAGCCCAAGGGCTCAAGCAGAGTGAGGATAAAGACAAGAGGGTGTTTCTGTTGATATTTGTACTGAGATACAAGATACAAAACTATAGTACTTATACCTCAGAGAGGCAGAACTATCTAGGAGTGTAGTGAAGTGAGACAGGTGCAAACTCAGAAGTGAAGCAAATGTCTAAATATCTAAGGAACAAATGGAGATATCAGGGAAGACAATGTCCAATCATATCAGACTGAAACTGAAGGGTGACAGGATGAAATGAGGGAAAGCAAGGAACAGGAATGGAACAGAAATAGTGACAATAATGGTAACAGTAACTAAGAGTGGGAACAGTGATGGAGTTATACCAGAATGGTCCAGAGACAATGAAATTGAACTAAGGTAGTACTTGGAACTGAAATAGAACTGAAAATGGAATAGGGCAGAGTGGGAGCAGAGGGCTGGGGGAGTGTATATGCATAGCTGGGGTGGACTGGAATGGTGACAGAGGGCTGGAGTTGCCTGGAGGGGAGTCAGAGGGCTAGAGTAGCTTACTGGGTACAAGGACCAGTTGTAAGCCAGGTTGGAATTGGGTTGGAGGTACAGAATATGACAGTATTCTCCCCTTAGGCCTAAACTCTTGAAGGCTGTTGGCCCAGGGTGTGGAGGGTATAGACACATGATCTGAGGTGATATGGTAATGGGCATGTGATTGTGCATTTAGTAACATTAGGGGTAGAGTAGAGGATTGTGGAGGTAATGAGCATGTGACCTTGTTTAGTGACATGGGGGGGAAGAGCAGAGTTTCTTAGCTTACTCATGAATAAAAATGGGGACTTCACAGTAGTTTGTCCTTCCTTCATTACAATAACATGGCTGCATTCAATAACATCATGACCTGGGCTGAAGAATGCATTACAGAATGCACTGATGATGATAAGGCATTGAGTGACACCAAATATGCCAAGTGCAAGAGGCACACAAAGGCAAGGAAAGAGAAGGAGCAGAGGAGGGCAGAAGAGGCCTGGAAGGCTGCAGAGGAGGCTGCCTGAAGGCAGGCCAAGGAGGCCAAGAGGGCCTGGCAGATGGCAGAGGCAGCTGCCCAAGAAAAGATAAGTACCATGGTTGTTCACCTGAGAGCAGGATAACTGAAGGCCATCATGTGGCATGAGTACAGGTCCAAGCAGAGCCCAGCAATGACAAGGAGAAGCAGAGAGCAGAGAAGGCACTGACATGCTAGAGGTGTGAGAATAGGGGAGTGAAGTGCAAGGTGGGCATGGGGAAGTCCATGTTGTGCTTGGCCTGCCAAAAGGCCAAGGTGAGATGTGAATGCCCAGGAGAGGAGAAGCCAGTATGGAAATGGCAATAGAGGAATGCAAAGGAGGAGCAGCCTGAAAAGAGGGCCCACTTAGAAGAAGCAGAAGGTAGCACTGAGCAGGTGGCAAAGGGCTATTACCTGCTGGTAGCAACCATATGAGAGATGGGGGGCCAGATGGTATGGGAGATGAGGAGGGAGAACCAGCTGCTAGCATGGCTGGTCAATATCCTCAATCCCACATGGAGGGTAAGCAGAGAGAATGTGGAGAGTGGGCTAGAGGATGGTAAAGAGAACAAGGTGGTAGGAGAGGTGGCAGAACTCAGGATGGAGGTCTGGGAGGAAGCAGGAAGAGAAGAAGACAAGGATATAATGGTACTAGAATAGGGGTAATAGCTCTAGTTAGCATCTTTGTAACAGAGGTCAGGATTTGGAAATGACCCAGGGGGCTGGGAATTAGAATATGAAAAGGGGCATCAATAACTACTGAAGTGAAGGCTTTGCAAGCCTTGAGTGAACAAGTTTGGAGCAAATGCAGAGTAAGTTCAGAAGGTAAGGTTTTTGCAAATCACAATAACCTGTCAAGATGAAATCTCATGACCAGGCAAGTGGTGCCATGGGTGGTCATGGGATGATATGGAGAACAAAAGAACAACCAAGAAGGGAATGGAAGAATTAACAGAATTCCCTAGAGGGACAAGATTAGAAACTAATGTCAAAATGATCAATTTTGACATAGTGTCAGAGAAACTGAAAAGGAATGAAGGGGGTAGAAGCAGAGAGACCATGGGGCTTCAGAATGATTACTGAAGAGAAGATCAGAAATTAGACTAGAGTCCAATAGTCAAATGAAGAATTGAAAACAAATATCAAAAGGGTCAGATTTAGGGTAGGGAAGGAATGGAATTGAGGAAGGTTTTTTATCTTCAAAGGAAACTGAAACATGCTGATTGCCAGTGAGACAGCTCATCATGTGACTAGAGGTTGGAGCTAAATTGGAGTTGGGTAAGATTCTGATAAAGCAGATAGGGATAAAAATGTTAAAGACATATCCCATTCCTAATGTCCTTATTTGGTGAGTTCCAATACTGGTCTAACAAACAACTAGCTTCTTATTCCCTTGATAAGGTGGGCCTAATGTGGGCCAAACATCTGGAGCATACAAGGAGGAGATTAGCCAGTGGTATGGTTTTAAATTGGAGAGATGCTACATGATCATCAGGAGGACAGGGATCTGGGAGGAGGAGTAGCTGGAGGGGTGGAGCAGGCACAACCCAGGAGTTCAGTGGTTGGAGGAGGTGGGGGGTCAGAGCCTGTGGGGGACCACCTGGTTGCAGATGCCATTTAAGAGGTCAGTAATCACCTTTGCCAAGAGATGAAGGAGCAAAACAAGCTCCTTTGAAACCTAGTCCAGATCAAGCTGGTGGAGGGTCATTAGGCTGGGTATATTGTGGCAGGGGGACCAAGGGTTGTCCCTGTTGACCTTGAGGCTGAGGCCAAGTGGAAGGATGGCAGAGTGGTGGTCAGAGAGGACCTGGAAGAGTGGATGTTCTGCTGAGGGTTGCTTGCTGGTCTTGCCTCCTGTATATACAAATGACATGTATACTAATTGAATTGCACATCATTTATGTGCTGCAGCAAGGGGAGGGAGATGAGCTACTTAGAAGAGGGATGGAGGTGATTGGAGGTGATTGGAGATGGGTGCAGTTGAAATAGGTAGGGGTCAGTCACTGCATGAGTGGTAAGGGTGGTTGGAGGGGCAATTGGCACAGAGCACATCTGGTCATTGCATGAAGAGGGAGATAGTTGACCAGGTAGGCTGGGCACTATGATGAAAGAGACCAGAGATGGAATAGAGGGAGGTTAGAGGGGCAAGCAATGGAACTGAGGGAAGGGCAAGAGTGCTAGATGACTGGTAGGTTGCAGATTGCTAGGTGCAATCAGCAGTTACTAGTGTGGTCACTAAATGCTATTACTAGACACTATCCCCTCCTCAAGGTTGACATCCCATTATCAACTAGAAGACAGAAAACAAAGGGGCCAGAGGCAGCACAAGGCACAAAGTGGGAGGTATTTGGAAGTACCCAGAAAGATGGGAGGGAGGCCAGAAAGAAAGGCCAACCAAAAGGATGGATACCAAAATGGGGAGTTCTCAGGGAATGCAGGAAGAGCAGAAATATCCCCAAAGGAGAAGAAAAACCCAGGGGAAATGAAAGGATAGGTTTCTGGATGACAGATTAGAGGAGGAATGGGAACTGAAGGCAAAGAGTAACAGAGTCATCAGAACAAGGCCAGAAGATCAAGGGAATCCCAGGGCAAAACAATGGAGGAATTCAGAGGAGGTTCTGAAAAGATAAGCAGCATTCCCAGGAGATGCAGAAGAGCAGAATCATCTCCAGGAAAGGAATATCCAGGGGAAAAGAAGCAGGATTCCCAGAAGATGCAGAAGAGCAGAATGTCTTTCAGGAAAAAGAATATTCAGGGAAACAGAAAGACAGGTCCTGAGATGACATACAGAAAAAGTAAGGAAATACCCATGAGCAGGAATGGAGTTGTTAGAAACAATGCCTGAAAAGCAAGAATTTTCTGGGCAAGAGTTGGAGAGAATGGAGAGGTATGGAGATAATTCCATGAAACAGGTTTCCCAGAAGAGGACAAAGAGTGCCAATGGCAAGAAGATTATAGAGAGGTGGCACATCAATAAAACAATGTAGTGCCATACAGAGGAAATCCAAGCAGGGACCCATAAGGAACAGAAACAAAGCTCAATCAACTGCAAGTAGGAAAAGAAAGAGTAATTGCAGTGCAGTTATGATGGAAGAGTGAGCTTTCTGGAGAGATGGAAAGAAATAGAGATGCCCAGAGAAGGCAAGAGACTTTTAGCATGCAAGACAAAATGCAGGGAGTGCATTGAAGTGCAGAGGAAGAGGGGTGGTGCTTCTGAAGCCTGGTTGGTCAGCAAGGTGGGTATACCTTAGCTGTAAGGATAAGAAAACAGATGGCAGGGGAAGGGTCAAATGCTACAAGTTTGGAGAAGGTTGAAGGTGGATGGTATTATAATGCACTTTTTTATTTTTTTTCTTCTTTGGCATTTTCTTATTACTACTGTAGCTCTTTACAATTGTCACATCATGTGATCATTTCACCTCTTCACCTTTTAACTATGTCACACCTTCACACTTTTCACCTTTTCACATTTTACTTCTTTACATGTCACAGGTCTAGAGCAATCTAGATTCTGATGGCATAACTCATGTTTACCTACTGTATTTCTAAGGTCCCTGCTCTTCTTTTGCCATTGGTTGGCTTACTATACTTTATTTAGGGCCAGTACCATTTACATAGTCTGTGCATATACTGTAGCAATATAAAAGAAGGTCTGCTCAAGCCTGGGTTTTTCCCAGTCTTGTGCACTTGTGTTATAAATGTTTCAATGTACTCTGGGGGTACTCTGGATAACTCTGGAGTGGATGGGGCTTGGCTTTACCTTATGTGGTGTGCCCTTATGCCAGTACTGAGTGCCCCAATTTACAGAGGGGTCAGAAACTATTGGAGGTTTGGGATTGGCCATGGGGCTTTTTCTCAACAAGAGGTACAACATCAAGCTGTGGAATAAGTTGAGGGACTTTAGAGTAGGGTATGACATCAAGTTGTGAGGCAGAAGGGGTCTGGGGGGGGATTGTAACATTGTATTATGGTTGATATTCAAACTAAAGTACAAAATACTAAACTCTAGTACTTATACCTTAGGAAGACAGATTATCTAAGGAGGGAATGGAGATATGAAAGGAGTTGTCTCATAAGTGAAGCAGGTGCCAATGCATCCTGGATATGAATGGAGATGTCAGAGGAGACAATGTTGAATAATGTCAAACTGAAACTAAGT